>WNWK01029328.1:0-24515 GCA_009830355.1 Cherax destructor | reverse complement strand
GTGACACTATCATCCGGGTGACACTATCATCCTGGGTGACACTATCATCCTGGGTGACACTATCATCCGGGTGACACTATCACCCTGGGTGACACTATCATCCGGGTGACACTATCATCCTGGGTGACACTATCATCCGGGTGACACTATCATCCGGGGTGACACTATCTCCTGGGTGACACTATCATCCTGGGTGACACTATCATCCGGGTGACACTATCATCCGGGTGACACTATCATCCGGGTGACACTATCATCCTGGTGACACTATCATCCTGGGTGACACTATCATCCTGGGTGACACTATCATCCTGGTGACACTATCATCCTGGGTGACACTATATCCTGGTACTATCATCCTGGGTGACACTATCATCCTGGGTGACACTATCATCCTGGTGACACTATCATCCGGTGACACTATCATCCTGGGTGACACTATCATCCGGGTGACACTATCATCCTGGGTGACACTATCATCCTGGGTGACAGTGGACGGAACACTTACAGTGACTTACAGTGGACGGAACACTTACAGTGACTTACAGTGGACGGAACACTTACAGTGACTTACAGTGGACGGAACACTTACAGTGACTTACAGTGGACGGAACACTTACAGTGACTTACAGTGGACGGAACACTTACAGTGACTTACAGTGGACACTTGCATTATTATTATTATTATAATCAAGGGGGAGCGCTAAACCCGTAGGATTATGCATCGCCTGTGGGGGGGGGGTGGAAGGTATTCAGGCTTAATTTAGGGAACTGGATCACAGATCCAATTCCCTAGATCAAGAGCCCCTCACCCTTGAGGGGCGGAAAACTTGCAGTGACTTTAAAATTTCAATGTAAGGAAGGAGACCTGGCGAAGTCTAGTTGAAAGGTGAATGTGAAAGAGACGAGGAAAACAAGGATGATGAACGGTGAAGAAGAGAGAAAAATATTAAAGAACCAAATTAAATTAATAAAAATATTAAGAATGTGACACTATCATCCAGGGTGACACTATCATCCTGGGTGACACTATCATCCTGGGTGACACTATCATCCTGGGTGACACTATCATCCAGGGTGACACTATCATCCAGGGTGACACTATCATCCTGGGTGACACTATCATCCAGGGTGACACTATCATCCTGGGTGACACTAACATCCTGGGTGACACTATCATCCTGGGTGACACTATCATCCAGGGTGACACTATCATCCAGGGTGACACTATCATCCTGGGTGACACTATCATCCTGTGTGACACTATCATCCTGGGTGACACTATCATCCTGGGTGACACTATCGTCCTGGGTGACACTATCATCCTGGGTGACACTATCATCCTGGGTGACACTATCATCCTGGGTGACACTATCATCCTGGGTGACACTATCATCCTGAGTGACACTATCATCCAGGGTGACACTATCATCCTGGGTGACACTATCATCCAGGGTGACACTATCATCCTGGGTGACACTATCATCCTGGGTGACACTATCATCCTGGGTGACACTATCATCCAGGGTGACACTATCATCCTAGGTGACACTAAAATCCTGGGTGACACTATCATCCTGGGTGACACTATCATCCTGGGTGACACTATCATCCTGGGTGACACTATCATCCTGGGTGACACTATCGTCCTGGGTGACACTATCGTCCTGGGTGACACTATCGTCCTGGGTGACACTATCGTCCTGGGTGACACTATCGTCCTGGGTGACACTATCGTCCTGGGTGACACTATCATCCTGGGTGACACTATCATCCTGGGTGACACTATCATCCTGGGTGACACTATCATCCTGGGTGACACTATCATCCCGGGTGACACTATCATCCCGGGTGACACTATCATCCCGGGTGACACTATCATCCCGGGTGACACTATCATCCTGGGTGACACTATCATCCTGGGTGACACTATCATCCTGGGTGACACTATCATCCTGGGTGACACTATCATCCTGGGTGACACTATCATCCTGGGTGACACTATCATCCTGGGATAAACTTAACATCAATATGAGGCGGCTGCTAGAAAAGATAATGGATGCTGCATCAGCATAAACAAAACAATCACAGGACATTATGAAAATATTGGTTTGGAGAATCTCCGGAATTACAGTGGACGGAACACTTGTAGTGACTTACAGTGGACGGAACACTTGTAGTGACTTACAGTGCACGGAACACTTGTAGTGACTTACAGTGCACGGAACACTTGTAGTGACTTACAGTGGACTGAACACTTGCAGTGACTTACAGTGGACGGAACACTTACAGTGACTTACAGTGCACGGAACACTTACAGTGACTTACAGTGCACGGAACACTTACAGTGACTTACAGTGCACGGAACACTTACAGTGACTTACAGTGCACGGAACACTTACAGTGAACTACAGTGCACGGAACACTTACAGTGCACGAAACACTTGTAGTGACTTACAGTGGACTGAACACTTGCAGTGACTTACAGTGGACGGAACACTTACAGTGACTTACAGTGCACGGAATACTTACAGTGACTTACAGTGCACGGAACACTTGCAGTGACTTACAGTGGACGGAACACTTGTAGTGACTTACAGTGCACGGAACACTTACAGTGACTTACAGTGCACGGTACACTTGTAGTGACTTACAGTGCACGGAACACTTGCAGTGACTTACAGTGGACTGAACACTTGCAGTGACTTACAGTGGACGGTACACTTGCAGTGACTTACAGTGCACGGAACACTTGCAGTGACTTACAGTGCACGGTACACTTACAGTGACTTACAGTGCACGGTACACTTGCAGTGACTTACAGTGGACTGAACACTTACAGTGACTTACAGTGGACTGAACACTTGCAGTGACTTACAGTGGACGGAACACTTACAGTGACTTACAGTGGACGGTACACTTACAGTGACTTACAGTGCACGGAACACTTGCAGTGACTTACAGTGCACGGAACACTTACAGTGACTTACAGTGCACGATACACTTGCAGTGACTTACAGTGCACGGAACACTTGCAGTGACTTACAGTGGACGGAACACTTACAGTGACTTACAGTAGACGGTACACTTACAGTGACTTACAGTGCACGGAACACTTGCAGTGACTTACAGTGCACGGAACACTTGCAGTGACTTACAGTGCACGGTACACTTGCAGTGACTTACAGTGGACGGAACACTTGCAGTGACTTACAGTGCACGGTACACTTGCAGTGACTTACACTGGACGGAACACTTGCAGTGACTTACAGTGCACGGAACACTTACAGTGACTTACAGTGGACGGAACACTTACAGTGACTTACAGTGGATGGAACACCTACAGTGACTTACAGTGGACGGAACACTTACAGTGACTTACAGTGGACGGAACACTTACAGTGACTTACAGTGGACGGAACACTTACAGTGACTTACAGTGGATGGAACACTTGCAGTGACTTACAGTGCACGGAACACTTACAGTGACTTACAGTGGACGGAACACTTGCAGTGACTTACAGTGGACGGAACACTTACAGTGACTTACAGTGGATGGAACACTTGCAGTGACTTACAGTGCACGGAACACTTACAGTGACTTACAGTGGACGGAACACTTACAGTGACTTACAGTGGATGGAACTCTTACAGTGACTTACAGTGGACGGAACACTTACAGTGACTTACAGTGGACTGAACACTTACAGTGACTTACAGTGGACTGAACACTTACAGTGACTTACAGTGGACACTTGCATTATTATTATTATAATCAAGGGGGAGCGCTAAACCCGTAGGATTATGCATCGCCTGTGGGGGGGGATGTGGAAGGTATTCAGGCTTAATTTAGGGAACTGGAACACAGATCCAATTCCCTAGATCAAGAGCCCCTCACCCTTGAGGGGCGGAACACTTGCAGTGACTTTAAAATTTCAATGTAAGGAAGGAGACCTGGCGAAGTCTAGTTGAAAGGTGAATGTGAAAGAGACGAGGAAAACAAGGATGATGAACGGTGAAGAAGAGAGAAAAATAATAAAGAACCAAATTAAATTAATGAAAATATTAAGTATGTGACATAGAGGAGATGACAGATACAATACTTTACCTCTAACAGCATCCTGGAACACTGTACGATCTTGATCTAAGTATCCCGCAAGTTCTGACGAAGAGAAAATGTAGATTGAATTTTTTTGATAAATATACAAATCTATATCATTTTCTTTACAAGTAAACACTTGAACACAAATTTGACAGATATACGCAGAAAATAACCTTTTTTTTTATTTTTATGTCAGATTCTGTTGTGAAGTGACCATAGACTTTATTATGACTAGATTGTATAATGTTAGGTTAAGCTTAAAAAAACATGATATATGTCAAGTAGTGTAAAACAGTAGGTCAGTTGTGTAAAACAGTAGGCAGGATGCGTATTGCAACTGTTGCTCTCCTTGTAGGCCTTTCTTGCTTCTCTTGCATCAAAACTGCCGTTCTTTACTTCCTTCTGTTTTATTTCTCCTTGCTTCAGTCCCTGAAGGCCTCACCACACAGGTTATTTACCTCTTCACTAGTGCCGAACCCTCTTTTTCCTTCCCTACTATGTGATATCTTTCAGGAAATATTGCAATAGATAACTTTCCTACGAGCTTTGTTTCTAGTATTAGTTCTGCTAGTCTCAGTATGTCACTAATCTTATTTGTTTTGTAAGTGATATTTAAGTCATCAGGTCTGTGGCTGGTGGATGGTGAGGTCTCGTGGCTAGTGGATGGTGAGGTCTCGTGGCTGGTGGATGGTGAGGTCTCGTGGCTGGTGGATGGTGAGGTCTCGTGGCTGGTGGATGGTGAGGTCTCGTGGCTGGTGGATGGTGAGGTCTCGTGGCTGGTGGATGGTGAGGTCTCGTGGCTGGTGGATGGTGAGGTCTCGTGGTTAGAGCTAAGAATGCGTCAGTTAATGGCAGGATTTCAGGACTGAGTATTGTGGTATTTAGTTACAAGGAATGCTATCTTTGAGAGAGGATTAATGGGATGGTGGAAATTTGTACGGGAAAGAGGGATGCCTGTCATTACATCCTGTCTGTTTCTTATAAATATTTGTGGTTGGCAGACTGATTTGTGGTCATTTCTTTTCTGTGATTTTTCACTTTTCCCACAACTGACACATCCCGTTGTCTTCTATTTTGTGTCTTCACTTTGGCTACTTTATCTCCCTTCTCCATTCCGTTATTCTTTTTACTCTCGATTTCCCGTAATCTACTTTATAGAAATTTGCAAATTGTTTTTCTTCCATGGGGTCACCGAATATTATATACAGTGATCTAATTAATCACTTAGCATTCCACCGTATTCTTGAAAAATGTAATACTTCAATCCTCACTTTCCCGTGTGTTGGCTTTAATTTATTCCTTTTAGCAATACAAAGATAACACTGATGTTTATCTTTCTTCCTCTTTATTATTTACTCTAAATCACTTTATCACTTTACTTTTATCACTGTTCTTCATTCAGGTCACACCATCTCTGTTTACTTGTCATCTCTACAAGTATTATTATTACACATCAGATTATCACTTTGACTCGCAACACCAGTGCCACTGTGACCACCATCAACACCAGTGCCACTGTGACTATCAACACTAGTACCAGTGTGACCATCAACACTAAGAACATAAGAACATAAGAATGGAGGAACACTGCAGAAGGCCTACTGGCCCATACAAGGCAGGTCCTTATCAAAACCACCACTACCTAAAAATTTATTCCCGTACTCACGACACAAATCAAACCCAGCCCCTCCCACTCATATATTTGTCCAATCTCTTTTTAAAGCCACCCAAGGTCCTAGCCTCTATCACAGTACTCGGAAGATTGTTCCACGCATCTACAACTCTGTTCGAAAACCAGTACTTGCCTATGTCCTTTCTAAATCTAAATTTATCCAATTTAAATCCGTTATTTCTCGTTCTTACTTGGTTCGATATCCTCAGTATTTTATTAATATCTCCTTTGTTTATGCCCATCATCCACTTGTACACCTCGATGATATCTCCCCTCATTCTACGTCTCTCCAGAGAGTGGAGATTCAATGCTCTAAGTCTATCTTCATACGGGAGATTTCTTATACTGTAAATCATTTTAGTCATTCTTCTTTGTATGTTCTCCAATGAATCTATATCCATCCTGTAGTAAGGAGACCAAAACTGAGCTGCATAATCCAAATGAGGTCTCACTAGTGATGTATAGAGCTGTAAAATAACTTTTGGACTTCTGTTGCTTATACTTCTTGAAATAAATCCTAGTAATCTGTTAGCCTTATTGCGCACACTTAGGCACTGTTGTCTTGGCTTTAGATTTCTGCTTACCATGACTCCCAAGTCTTTTTCACATTCTGTATGATCAAGCTCAACTTCACCTAGTTTATAAATTCGAGGGATATTTTCATTACCAACGACAAGCACCTTACACTTGTCCACTTGTCCACTAGTACCAGTGTGACCATCAACACTAGTACCCCTGTGACCATCAACACTAGTACCACTGTGACCATCAACACTAGTACCACTGTGACCATCAACACTAGTACCACTGTGACCATCAACACTAGTACCACTGTGACCATCAACACTAGTACCACTGTGACCATCAACACTAGTACCACTGTGACCATCAACACTAGTACCACTATGACCATCAACACTAGTACCACTGTGACCATCAACACTAGTACCCCTGTGACCATCAACACTAGTACCACTGTGACCATCAACACTAGTACCACTGTGACCATCAACACTAGTACCACTGTGACCATCAACACTAGTACCACTGTGACCAACAACACCAATACCACTGTGACCATCAACACTGTACCACTGTGACCATCAACACAGTACCACTGTGACCAATCAATACCACTGTGACCACATCAACACTAGTACCACTGTGACCAATCAACACTAGTACCACTGTGACCACATCAACACTATACCACTGTGACCACCATCAACACTATACCACTGTGACCATCAACACTATACCATGTGACACCATAACACATACCACTGTGACCACCATCAACACTAGTACCACTGTGACCATCAACACAAGTACCACTGTGACCAACACCAGTGTCCATTGTGACCAACACCAGTACCACTGTGACCACCATCACTAGTGTCACTGTGACCATCACTATCCACTGTGCCCACTAGTGCCACTGTGACCACCATCACTAGTGCCACTGTGACCACCATCAACACCAGTGCCACTGTGACCACCATCAACACCAGTACCACTGTGACCACCATCACTAGTGCCACTGTGACCACCATCCCTAGTGCCACTGTGACCACCATCAACACCAGTGCCACTGTGACCACCACCAACACTAGTTCCACTGTGACCAACACCAGTGCCACTGTGACCAACACCAGTGCCACTGTGACCACCATCACTAGTGCCACTGTGACCACCAACACCAGTGCCACTTTGACCACTAGTACCACTGTGACCATCAACTCTAGTGCCACTGTGACCGCATCATCACTAGTTCCACTGTGACCATCAGCACTAGTACCACTGTGACCCCATCAACTCTAGTACCACTGTGGCCATCAACACTAGTACCACTGTGACCATCAGCACTAGTACCCCTGTGACCATCAACACTAGTACCACTGTGACCATCAACACTAGTACCAGTGTGACCATCAACACTAGTACCCCTGTGACCATCAACACTAGTACCACTGTGACCATCAACATTAGTACCCTTGTGACCATCAACACTAGTACCACTGTGACCATCAACCCTAGTACCACTGTGACCATCAACACTAGTACCACTGTGACCATCAACACTAGTACCACTGTGACCACCATCAACACTATTACCACTGTGACCAATATCAACACTAGTACCACTGTGACCATCAACACTAGTACCACTGTGACCACCATCAACACCAATACCACTGTGACCACCATCAACACCAGTACCACTGTGACCACCATCACTAGTGTCACTGTGACCACCATCACTAGTGCCACTGTGACCACCATCACTAGTGCCACTGTGACCACCATCAACACCAGTGCCACTGTGACCACCATCAACACCAGTACCACTGTGACCACCATCACTAGTGTCACTGTGACCATCAACACTAGTTCCACTGTGACCATCAACACTAGTACCCCTGTGACCAACACTAGTACCCCTGTGACCATAAACACTAGTACCACTGTGACCATCAACACTAGTACCACTGTGACCATCAACACTAGTACCACTGTGACCATCAACACTAGTACCACTGTGACCATCAACACTAGTACCACTGTGACCATCAACACTAGTACCACTGTGACCATCAACACTAGTACCACTGTGACCATCAACACTAGTACCACTGTGACCACCATCAACATTAGTTTCTCTTTGACCACCATCAACACTAATACCACTGTGACCACCATCAACACTAGTACCACTGTGACCACCATCAACACTAGTACCACTGTGACCACCATCAACACTAGTACCACTGTGACCATCAACAACACTAGTACCACTGTGACCATCACCAGTACTACTGTGACCACCATCAACACCAGTGCCACTGTGACCATCAACACTAGTACCACTGTGACCATCATCAACACTAGTACCACTGTGACCAATATCAACACCAGTCTCACCCATGACAGTTACCTCACACCAGTCTCACCCATGACAGTTACCTCACACCAGTCTCACCCGTGACAGTTACCTCACACCAGTCTCACCCATGACAGTTACCTCACACCAGTCTCACCCATGACAGTTACCTCATCCCAGTCTCACCCATGACAGTTACCTCACACCAGTCTCACCCATGACAGTTACCTCATCCCAGTCTCACCCATGACAGTTACCTCACACCAGTCTCACCCCAGCCACTTCCCCTACACCAGTCTCACCCATGACAATTACCTCACACCAGTCTCACCCATGACAGTTACCTCACACCAGTCTCACCCATGACAATTACCTCACACAAGTCTCATCCATGACAATTACCTCACACCAGTCTCACCCATGACAGTTACCTCACACCAGTCTCACCCATGACAATTACCTCACACCAGTCTTACCCATGACAGTTACTTCACTATGTAAGGCTAAGTGTTAACACCTGTCAAAGCAATGGGACAGATCACCTTAAAAGTACCTCTCCATTTCTTTAACTGTCGCCAGTATATACGTCACCTCTGTATGAGACTGAAAAAGCCTGATGTTCAATTGCAGAACGTTTTGTAATTGAGCGTTAGGTGGTGTACTTGTGTCTAATGAATCTGTATCACTAGTGATTACAATTAAAGTTAATTCTTAACGTATTTTAATAATAACCATTTTATGTGCAACAGACAACAATCACTTACCAGAGGTGATGTTGGATTGCAGCTCATCCAGCCATTGTCTCATAACTGAAATGAATAATGAAAATAGTTGTATTATGGCTAATTACTTATGTGTATTGCTTAGAGTTGATTATACACTTTTTTCTCTGCAGCTTATTATTGTCTCTTAACTGTATACTGTTTAGAAACTCTCTGTTTCTGATTCTAGAAGTATTCCTTAACCTGCTATTGTATTTTATATCATCAAGTTGAAGAATAAGACACATCTGCAGCACTTGTGCTTCTTCATTACCGAATGACATGACATGCCCATGCACTCTGCTCCAGGCCCAGACTCATGGAATTCCGTGTTCATCAAGAACTGCAAGAAGCCCCTATCACATGCTTTTAACATCTTATGGAGAGGAAGCATGGACACTGGGATCGTCCCGCAGCTACCAAAAACAACAGACATAGCCCCGCTCCACAAAGGGGGTAGTAAAGCAATAGCAAAGAACTACAGACCAATTGCGCTAACGTCCCATATCATAAAAATCTTTGAAAGGGTTCTAAGAAGCAAGATCGCAACCACTCTTGATACCAATCAATTGCACAACCCAGGACAGCATGGGTTTAGAGCAGGCCGCTCCTGTCTGTCCCAACTACTGGACCACTACGACAAGGTCCTGGATGCTCTAGAAGATACACAGAATGCAGATGTTATATACACAGATTTTGCAAAAGCCTTTGACAAGTGTGACCATGGTGTAATAGCACACAAAATGCGTGATAAAGGAATAACAGGAAAAGTTGGTAGATGGATCTATAATTTCCTAACATGTAGAACACAAAGAGTAGTAGTCAACAGAGTAAAGTCTGAGGCAGCTACTGTGAAAAGCTCTGTTCCACAAGGCACAGTACTTGCTCCCATCCTATTCCTCATCCTCATATCAGATATCGACAGGGATATAAGCCACAGTGCTGTGTCTTTCTTTGCAGATGACACCCGAATCTGTATGACAGTGTCCACCGTTGAAGACATGGCTAGACTCCAAGCAGACATAAACCAAATCTTTAAATGGGCTGCAGAAAACAATATGAAGTTCAATGATGAGAAATTTCAATTACTCAGATACGGAAAACGTGAAGAAATTAAAATATCTTCGGAGTACAAAACTAATTCCAACCACACAATAGAGCGAAAAACTAATGTCAAAGACCTGGGAGTGATCATGTCAGAGGATCTCACCTTCAAGGACCATAACAAAGTAGCAATTGCATCTGCTCGAAAAATGACAGGATGGATAATGAGAACCTTCAAAACCAGGGATGTCAAGCCCATGTTGACACTTTACAGATCGCTTGTTCTATCTAGGCTAGAATATTGCTGCACACTAACGGCACCTTTCAAGGCGGGTGAAATTGCTGACCTTGAAAATGTGCAGAGAACCTTCACTGCACGCATAAGTGCGATAAACCACCTCAACTACTGGGAACGCTTGAAGTTCCTAAACCTGTACTCCCTAGAACGCAGGCGGGAGAGATACATTATTATATACACATGGAAAATTCTCGAGGGCTTAGTACCAAACTTGCACACAAAAATCACTCCGTACGAAAGCAAAAGACTCGGCAGGCGATGTAACATCCCCCCAATGAAGAGCAGGGGTGCCACTAGCACGTTGAGGGACAACACAATAAGTGTGAGGGGCCCAAGATTGTTCAACTGCCTCCCAGCATACATCAGGGGGATTACCAACAAGCCCCTATCTGTCTTCAAGCAGGCACTGGACAGGCACCTCAAGTCGGTACCGGATCAGCCGGGCTGTGGTTCGTACGTTGGACTGCGTGTGGCCAGCACTAACAGCCTGGTTGATCAGGCTCTGGTCCAACAGGAGGCCTGGTCACGGACCGGGCCGCGGGGGCGTTGACCCCTGGAATTCTCTCCAGGTAGACTCCAGGTAAACGTTTCATCTGCACAATAGGCTTTTTCAGTCGAACACCTCTTCAAGGGGGATGTGGAAACTTTTTTGAATCGCTCAAGTTCCACAGGGTAAATAAGCCATATGAAGCCTTAAACATACCACGGATAGGTCCTCGGAGTTTATGAACCCACACACCCACCCAAACAAACACACAGTTGGCGAAGGTAGTAAGATAGTACCTATTAATTGATAGATTTACTCTCCTAAGAAGGTCTAGGTAAGTTTGTACAGTTAGTAACTAATAGTAGGATTATTGAGGCAACTTTAGATATTAATAATGTAGTTCTAGCACCTTTACATAGGTAGATTTAGGCCTGAATAGGCGAACATTAGGTTATGTTAGCTAAGGATAACTGGCAGCCCCACACTTGAACTAGGCGGGAGAGAGATGCTAGTTCCTTCTTCTTGCACTGGACACCGTGGTGATAACAAGGTACTAAGAGCTAGAGCTCGGTGCCCCACGTGTCTTCAAAATACTTGCCTGGGAACCAAGAATCACAGAGTGTTACGATTCGAACCTTAGTCTAGGGGCTGGTTACCTTCATAACAATTTCACTTTGAGAAGAAACTTAGAATTTCATAAGAGTTGGCACAAATGAGAATTCAACACGCCTTTACTGGTTTTATTTAAAAGTTTAAACTCTTTTTAGATATTAGAAAGTATCTATTAAATATCACTTAGTCAGCATATAGTCTGACCTTGTCCATCACAAAACTAAGGTATGTTCCAAAGCGCTTATTTGAACACTTCCCAATATATAAGAGCGCTTATAATAACACTTTAATAAGTGTCCTTTGACACCCACATCAACACCTTAAAGTATATATATATATATTCTATAAACACAATTCTCTTGAGTAACACTGAGTGGATATCTTAAAACGACACTGAATTCCACAGCGAATTCCTGCCCGGATAATCCAAAGGAATCTTAGCAAACAGTTCCTCTAAATCGTAAGAGCTTAATCCAGAATATTGATAAAGAGCTGAGCCCATCTTCACCATGTCAGAGGTAAGGGAGAACTCAGTCTCGGAGAGCCTCAGAGGGTAGGCTCACCATACCAAGGGTGAGAGAACTAGAGTCTCAGAGAGCCTCAGAGGGTAGGCTCACCATGCCAAGGGTGAGAGAACTAGAGTCTCAGAGAGCCTCAGAGGGTAAGCTCACCATGCCAAGGGTGAGAGAACTAGAGTCTCGGAGAGCCTCAGAGGGTAAGCTCACCATGCCAAGGGTGAGAGAACTAGAGTCTCGGAGAGCCTCTGAGGGTAAGCTCACCGTGCCAGGGATGAGAGAACTGCCCTAAGCAGAACACACAGGTATGACCTCAACTCTGTCAAGGGGAGAGGGTAGAGCGATCTGAACCACCCTCAGAGAACATACCTTGTTACCCGCATAAACAAGGTGTTACAAAACTACTTAACTTACTATAAATATATATATATATATATATATATATATATATATATACATCATACCTGGGTATAACACATATCCGTAAACCAAATAATATTATAAACTAATGGAATCTTTAATTAGCTTTATTAAAGAAACCTTGATTATAATATTAAGTGAAATACATTACTCTCGTGACGAGGAGCGTAACACAGAGGCTTCCGACGTACTGTGGATATTCGTCTCTGGCCCAGGCCCCCACAGTAAGATAATACTGTGCATTTCTCTTAGTATAGCTGGCCGGCGATATTCGGAGGAAGGTGGGGTTATTTGAGCTGTGGGTTATAAGCGAGCGAACGCCCACTATAAGGTAATAATTGTGGGCAATCCCCCTTAAGTATTTTTTTTTTTTTTTACATTTTATTGGTTTTAAACAGAAGTACAAAAACATATCCATAAATAACTGTGACCGCAATCACTAATGTAAATAATTACAAAAAAAAATACAAAACATACAGAAATCAATCTCCAGGAAAACAAAAAAGTCCCTATCCCCGCCAACCACTATGTGCATACAATTATATGCGCCTATTACGTTTAACCAGAATCATTATCCAACAAACCACGTGTGACCCTAATACATCAGGGTGACTGTACAACATATAAAACAGAAAACATAAATCACCACTGTAGCCTGACCCGTATACCACATATCTGTCCACTCTAATATAATAAGAGCTCCATTCCTTGCTACTCCACATCCACTGGTACATTAATGTCGTACACCAAACAATGTACATTTCTCACAAATTACTATAGTATTCCACACATAGGCACAATATATATTATACTCACGCATACAGATTACATGCACTCCACGTATACCCACTCACACCCAGAACTTGATACCACCTGTACCACCTGTCCTTTTCATTATTAACACAGTTCCACTTCACATGATAAGTCAAAACCTTGCCATCGCCGTGTACAACGGCGAAATATATACAAAAAGTACACTAAAATCATCTGACAGTAACCAAACATGTTACCGTCTTCTAACATCACCAAGTCTTGAATCAACTTGAAGTCCATGGAACCCACCAACCAGGTTTCAGTACCTTAAACCATACACAAACTTAGTTAATAACACACCACATCAACACACTGCACCATAACGTAACACCCAGCACTGAACAGGACAAACCCTTACTCTTCCCCAATTACAACCCCTTCCCTTAATAACCCACACACCCAAATCCACACCCCCACTCGATCACACAACATACACACCCAAACCCATCAGTCTCCCATCACCCATTATAAATATCATCCGTCCCCACCCACCAAACCGTCCTCCCCCAACCTTACCAATTTCAGTCAATCAAAAGCCACAACCCGACCATACCAAAGCCACAACCGTACATTCCCAAGCAAGTCGCAGAACCAAGCCCCCTTAAACTCCTACAAACCCCATTAATAACTCTCCCACCCGTAAATTCCTATAAGCCGAACTAAAATCCTTATCCCAATCCCTCCCATACACCTGCCTGTTTCTACATTTCGTACGGTACATTACCGCAGCCAATGCCCTAATTCTTTCCCTTATTCCCACCTCCCTCAATCTCCACGACGCACGCACGAAATCAACCAAACAATACATTAGACCTCTCCTAACTCTGCCATCCAATCCTCCCAAGTCCAGGTATAGTGCCCTCAACAACTGTATCCCCCCTCCCCTAAGTTTACGTACCACCCACCCATCCTCTCCCGCACCGGTCCCAAAGCTTCACAGAAATATATCACATGCAACACAGTTTCCAGCATACCACACCTCTCGCACCTGCCCTCCTGTACCAACCCCATACTGAATAATACCGCCCTGGATGCTTCCGCCCCATGTAAAAATCTGTACATCTGTTCCCGATCTCTTGCGCGTAACCTAAGTCCTCAAAAACCCCTCCATATCCGAACCCAATCATATACCGGAAAAACCGCCGCACCCTCTACAACCTTAGCCACTGCACCAAGACCCATCATCCTATTCACCTTCAATTTATGCAGTTCTGTAATTACCAATAAATTCCTCAACAAATCTCTACAGTAATCTAAATCCTTTCCCCCCCACCATTCACTCACCTCCCTCAATATGCCCCCCACCCCACCCTCCTCCTTTCCCCCCAAGCCCCCTCTCCTCACCAAGCACCATCTCACATACATACACACCAGTCTCTGCTCCAACCAAATTAAACCCAAACCACCCATCCCTACCCCGTTCCTAACAATTTCCTTCCGTAACCAATTCCTCCCATACACCCAGATATACTTGAAAACTCTATGCTCCAACTCTTTCACTCTTTCACATCCACCTGCAACAGTGGGTACACGCCAGCAACATATCAAATCCTACTGTAGACCAATGTGTTGACAGCAATTACCCTCTGTCGCAAAGTGAGATCACTCGGCCTCCATGCAGACATACACAACCTCGCCCTTTGCACCACTCGACCTGAATTCACCTCTCTCGTCTGATTCCTATTCCTCATGTATACAATTCCACAGATAGTGATGCTATCCACCACGAACCACCCATACCCCTGACCCAAGACCAAGGATCCTACCTCCAACATTTTTGACTTCGCACCATTCACGCTCATCCCGGTGGCCGCGCAAAAAGTCCTTAAACACCTCCGAAATGTCTCGAAACCAACCACATTCCCCAAGAGCACAGTGGTGTCGTCTACATAACCCACGACACCCTCTATCCCGCCGCCTTCCCTTCCCTGTACCCCACCGTCCACTAATCTATAGAATGGATCTTGCACGCATGCAAAGAGAATCTGCGACAGGGGACAACCCTGTCGCAGACCCCTATCCATCTCCACCACACCCCCAAGCCTGCCATTCACCTGTATTCTAATGCATGCACCTTCATATAATGACCGAACCCAATCCACTACCTCCTCCCCGAAACCCTGTCTCCTCATCACCTCAAACAACACCTCACGTTCCACACTGTCATACGCCCCTTTCCAGTCTAAAGCTAAGATAAACCAAATAATATTATAAACTAATGGAATCTTTAATTAGCTTTATTAAAGAAACCTTGATTATAATATTAAGTGAAATACATTACTCTCGTGACGAGGAGCGTAACACAGAGGCTTCCGACGTACTGTGGATATTCGTCTCTGGCCCAGGCCCCCACAGTAAGATAATACTGTGCATTTCTCTTAGTATAGCTGGCCGGCGATATTCGGAGGAAGGTGGGGTTATTTGAGCTGTGGGTTATAAGCGAGCGAACGCCCACTATAAGGTAATAATTGTGGGCAATCCCCCTTAAGTATTAGTCTAGAAGCTAGTGTCACCTACTGCATATATATAGCTTAGGGGATATCCTTTGAAACCAGGGAACTCTGAGATGCAGGCAGGACACTAATACCACTTGAATCTTGCAGATTAAGGTCCTTCCCAACACGTGGTGTTTGGAGGGGGTTAAGGCTTAGGGAGATTGGAAGACTAGGTGACAATTCTTCTCCATCAAGTAAGTTCACCCCCTTTTTTAGTTGTGCATGTAGGTGGGGAATTCTTGCAGCTGCAGTTAGTTAGAAATTCTGTCCATAAGCCACTTGTAAGTCTGAGAGGAGCGTCTCAGAGTGTCGGTGTCAACAGTGCTTGCCAGAGGGCAGCCTACAAGGAGGCAGTCCAAAGACAAATTTTCTACAGGGAGCTCCATGGCGTGGTGAAGAGGCTTTTGGTCTGAGGAAATAAACCCTTCGGCCTTCCTCCGACCGAACCTAATTACCGTCCCCCAATCCCCCCGTGGCATGCTAAAAGTATGTTACATTTTACTTGGAGTTTACCTGGAGAGAATTCCAGGGGTCAAAGCCCCTGCGGCCCGGTCTGTGACCAGGCTTCATGTTGGACCAGAGCCTGATCAACCAGGCTGTTACTGCTGGCCGCACGCAGTCCAATGTACGAACCACAGCCTGGCTGGTCAGGTACCGACTTTAGGTGTCTGTCCAGTGCCAGCTTGAAGACAGCCAGGGGTTTGTTGGTAATCCCCCTGATGTATGCTGGGAGGCAGTTGAACAATCTTGGGCCCTGACACTTATTGTGTTGTCCCTCAATGTGCTAGTGGCACCCCTGCTTTTCATTGGGGGGATGTTACATCGCCTGTCGAGTCTTTTGCTTTCGTAGGGAGTGATTTTCGTGTGTAAGTTTGGTACTAATCCCTCGAGAATTTTCCATGTGTATATAATAATGTATCTCTCCCGCCTGCGTTCTAGGGAGTACAGGTTTAGGAACTTCAAGCGTTCCCAGTAATTGAGGTGGTTTATCGCAGTTATGCGTGCCGTGAAGGTTCTCTGCACATTTTCAAGGTCAGCAATTTCACCTGCCTTGAAAGGTGCAGTTAGTGTGCAGCAATATTTCAGCCTAGATAGAACAAGCGATTTGTAAAGTGTCAGCATGGGCTTTGCATCCATGGTTTTGAAGGTTCTCATTATCCATCCTGTCATTTTTCTAGCAGATGCGATTGCTACAGTATTATGGTCCTTGAAGGTGAGTTCCTCTGACATGATCACTCCCAGGTCTTTGACATTAGTTTTTCGCTCTATTGTGTGGTTGGAATTAGTTTTGTACTCCGATGAGATTTTAATTTCCTCACGTTTTCCGTATCTGAGTAATTGAAATTTCTCATCATTGAACTTCATATTGTTTTCTGCAGCCCATTTAAAGATTTGGTTTATGTGTGCTTGGAGTCTTGCAGTGTCTTCAACGGTGGACACTGTCATACAGATTCGGGTGTCATCTGCAAAGGAAGACACGGCACTGTGGCTTATATCCCTGTCTATGTCCGATATAAGGATGAGGAACAGGATGGGAGCGAGTACTGTGCCCTGTGGAACAGAGCTTTTCACAGTAGCTGCCTCAGACTTTACTCTGTTGACTACTACTCTTTGTGTTCTACTTGTTAGGAAATTATAGATCCATCTACCAACTTTTCCTGTTATTCCTTTATCACGCATTTTGTGTGCTATTACACCATGGTCACACTTGTCAAAGGCTTTTGCAAAGTCTGTGTATATAACATCTGCATTCTGTTTGTCCTTTAGAACACCCAGGACCTTGTCATAGTGGTCCAGTAGCTGGGACAGACAGGAGCGACCTGCTCTAAACCCATGCTGCCCTGGGTTGTGTAATTGATGGTTATCTAGATGAGTGGCGATCTTGCTTCTTAGAACCCTTTCAAAGATTTTTATGATATGGGACGTTAGCGCTATTGGTCTGTAGTTCTTTGCCATTGCTTTACTGCCGCCTTTGTGGAGTGGGGCTATGTCTGTTGTTTTTAATAACTGCGGGACGACCCCAGTGTCCATGCTCCCTCTCCATAGGATGTTAAAAGCACGTGATAGGGGCTTCTTGCAGTTCTTGATGAACACTGAGTTCCATGAGTCGGGACCTGGAGCGGAGTGCATGGGCATGTCATTTATCGCCTTTTCAAAGTCATGTGGCGTCAGGGTAATGTCAGATAGGCTTGAGTCTACCAGGTTCTGTTTCACTCTCATAAAAAAATCATTTAGGTCTTCAACTTTTAGTCTGGTTAGCGGCTCACTAAAAACTGAGTCATACTGGGACTTTAGTAACTCACTCATTTCCTTGCTGTCATCTGTGTAAGACCCATCTCGTTTTAGTAGGGGCCCAATACTGGATGTTGTTCTCGACTTTGTTTTGGCATAAGAAAAGAAATACTTTGGGTTTCTTTCAATTTCATTTATGGGTTTTAGTTCTTCCCGCGTTTCTTGATTCCTGTAAGATTCCTTTAGTTTTAATTCAATGTTTGCTATTTCTCTGACCAGTGCCTCCCTACGTATTTCAGATATATTGGCCTCTTGTAGCCGCTCTGTTATTCTTTGCCTTCGCCTGTATAGGGAGCGCCTCTCTCTTTCTAGTTTACATCTTCTTCTCCTTTTCCTTAAGGGAATTTGCCTTGAGCAAACCTCAAGTGCCACAGAGTTAATTTGTTCTAGACATAGGTTAGGATCCTTGATGCTTAGGCTATCTTCCCAGTTTATATCATTTAGGACTTGGTTTACTTGGTCCCACCTTATGTTTTTGCTATTGCAGTTGAATTTGGAGAAAGCTCCCTCGCGACTGATCACATTTTGTCGATCTGGGGCTCCCCACATGCATGTCTGGACCTCTATTATGTTGTGATCTGAATATGTCGTTTTTGATATGATGACATTTCGTATCAGATCATCATTGTTGGTGAAGATGAGGTCCAGCGTATTCTCCAATCTTGTAGGCTCTATTATTTGCTGGCTTATGATTTAAAAGCTCGTGTGTGTGCGAGTTTTCATCTGAGCTGCCTCCTGGTGTTATCTCTGCTACCACATTGTTTGCAATATTCCTCCATTTTAGGTGCCTGAGGTTGAAGTCTCCCAGGAGCAAGATGTTGGGGGCATATATCACCCCATATAGGCTGCCTCCCGGCCAGTGAACCAGGTGGTAAGCATTTAACTATCAATAGGGATCCCGTCGTTATATCAGTACCTCGGTTCATCGGCCAATCACAGACAAGCCCGCCAGAACTGTGAAGCAATGAGGTTCGCTTGTGACACGAGTTTTGGCAGACTTGTCTGGGCTGCTGGTCGCTCATTGTGCTTCATCTGACTCTTGCTGTTTGCATCTTTGACCACTGTATTGTACACCTGTTCTTATAGTGTTGTACATAGTGTAAATAGCAGCTTCCTTCTTTGTTGTAGGAAATACAAGTAATATAGCCTCTGCTGTCTTTTTCTTGTTCCACTATCGCATTACGACAAGGTGTGCAGGCCATTATACACCTGTGTTCGTAATACCTTCCCTACTCCATCCTTCTCATCACCTCCTCCTTTCCCCTTCCCTCTCTTCCCTTTCCTACTTTTGGCCTTTGGGGTCCTACCCTCAGGAATTCTAGCCTCTAGGTTGGCGGACGGGTACGATTTTCCGTCGCATTTCATTGAAGAAACTGGAGAAAGTGCAGAGGTGTGCAACGACACTTGCTCCAGAACAAGGGAGAGCAAGGGGAGAACAAGGGGACAGCAAGGGGAGGACAAGGGGAGAGCAAGGGGAGAGCAAGGGGAGAGCAAGGGGAGAGCAAGGGGAGAACAAGGGGAGACATGAAAACAACAAAATACTCAGACGGATTGATAGCGTAGAAACAAAAGGTTATCTGAGAGGAGAGAAACAGGATCAAGGCTTAATGCTGGAGATTAATTAAACATATAGTTGAGCCACAGGGATGACGGGAAGTATTTCTTTAGTCTCAGGTATGTAAGAAAATGTAATGTCTTAACTAGTGGAAGCAATAATAATAATAATAATAATAATAATAATAATAATAATAATAATAATAATAATAATAGCAATAATAATAATAATAATAATAATAATAACAGCAATAATAATAATAATAATAATAATAATAATCTTTATTTCTACAAAACACACTACAGTACAATTGATTTATTAGTAACTAGCATTATTTATATACTACAAAGTCCGTGGTTATGAAGAACATTTCGGGCTTCCTTAAAATTAACTTACAGTTGCAGTTAACTGACATTTTGAAAAACAATTTGTTGAAACATTTTAGTAGTTATTACAAAATGTATTACAGAGCAGGACAAACAATAATCTGAAGGTCCAATGAATGTATTGCATCTCCGGCAACACATAAAATATACCATACAGTATTAATAGGAACTTGAAATTAGATACAAGTTGTAGGTTAATTCATAATAAATAAAGTAGGTACGACAGAACCCAGAAAGCTAGGAAGATGTGAGTCTAGCACGTTGAAAGTCGGGGTCAGGAACTAGGACTTAGCCTCTGCAGCTACTTGTAGGTGAGAACACACACACACACACCAGGAGCTGAGTCTCGGGGCCAGGAGCTGAGTCTCGACCCCTGCAACCACAATTAGGTGAGTACACACACACACAAACACACACACACACCTAGAAAAGAATGATCTTATCAACGACAGTCAACACGAATTCAGGGACGGGAAATCCTGTGTCACAACCCTACTGGAGTTCTATGACAGGGTGACAGCAGTAAGACAAGAGAGAGAGGAGTGGGTAGATTGCATTTTCTTGGACTGTAAGAAGGCGTTTGACACAGTTCCACACAAGAGATTATTGCAAAAGCTGGAGGACCAGGCAGGGATAACAGGAAGGCACTGCAATGGATCAGGGAATGCCTGTCAGGAAGACAACAGCGAGTCATGGTACGTGGCGAGGTGTCAGAGTAGGCGCCTGTGACGAGTGCGGTTCCACAGGGTTAAGTCCTAGGACCGGTGCTGTTTCTGGTATTTGTGAACGATATGACGAAAGGAATAGACTCCGAAGTGTCCCTGTTTGCAGGCCTGGTCCAGCAACTTGCTCCTGGAGTTCAACCCCACCAACTGCAAAGTCATGATGATTGGGGAAGGGCAAAGAAGATCGCACTCCGACATCTTAATAAGGAATCGTTCAGGACCCTGTACACTGTGTACGTTAGGCCCATATTGGTGTATGCAGCACCAATTTGGAACCCACACTTAGCCAAGCACGTAAGGAAACTAGAGAAAGTGCAAAGGTTTGCAACAAGACTATTCCCGGAGCAAAGGAGTATGTCCAACGAGGAGAGGTTAAGGAAATCGACCTGACGACACTGGAGGACAGGAGAGGAAGGGCGTATATGATAACGACATATAAAATACTGAGAGGAATTGACAAGGTGGACAGAGTCAAGATGTCCCAGAGCTGGGACATAGCAACAGTTGGAAGTTGAAGACTCATTTGAATCAGAGGGATGTTAGGAAGTATTTCTTCAGTCACAGAGTTGTTAGGAAGAGTGATCTAGTAGCGACCAGTAAAAATGCGGGGTCAGGAGCTGTGAATCGACCCCTGCAATAACAATTAGGTGAGTACACACACACCCACATACACCCACACCCGAACACACATACACACACACACCCACTCTCGTACACACACACTCAAACGAGTGCACACATGTACACACACACGCACTCAAACATGCACGCACATGCATACGCACATGAACGTACATACACACATGTACACACACACTGGGCAACTACCTGAGGTATGGAAGACGGCAAATGTAGTCCCCATTTTTAAGAAAGGAGACAGAAACGAGGCACTAAACTATAGACCAGAGTCACTGACATATATAGTATGCAAAGTCATTGGGAAGATTATCAGGAGGAGAGTGGTGGATCACCTGCAATAGAGCAAGAATATAAACGACAACCATGGTAGGAAAATCCTGTGTCACAAACCTTCTAGAGTTTTATGACAAGGTAACAGAAGTAAGACACGAGAGAGAGGGGTGGGTTGATTGCATTTTCTTGGACAGCAAGAAGGCCTTCGACACAGTTCCTCGCAAGAGATTAGTGCAGAAGCTAGAGGATCAGGCACATATAACAGAAAGGGCACTGCAATGGATCAGAGAATACCTGATAGGGAGGCAACAACGAGTCATAGTACGTGATGAGGTATCACAGTGGGCGCCTGTGACGAGTGGGGTTTCATAGGGGTCAGTCCTAGGACCAGTGCTGTTTTTGGTATATGTGAATGACATAACGGAAGGGATAGACTCAAAAGTGTCCCTGTTTGCAGATGATGTGAAGTTAATGAGGAGAATTAAATCAGATGAGGATCAGGCATGACTACAAAGAGACCTGGACAGGCTGGACATGTGGTCCACCAACTGGCTACTCGAATTTAACCCCGCCAAATGCAAAGTCATGAAGATCGTGGAAGGGCAAAGAAGACCGCAGACAGAGTATAGACTAGGTGGCCAAAGACTGCAAACCTCACTCTGGGAGAAAGATCTTGGGGTGAGTATAACACCAAGCACGTCTCCTGAAGCACACATCAACCAGATAACTGCTGCAGCATACGGGCGCCTGGTAAACCTGAGAATAGCGTTCCGATACCTCAGAAAGGAATCGTTCAAGACACTGTACACCTTGTACGTCAGGCCCATACTGGAGTATGCAGCACCAGTTTGGAACCCACACCTGGTCAAACACATCAAGAAATTAGAGAAAGTGCAAAGGTTTGCAACAAGGTTAGTTCCAGAGCTAAGGGAAATGTCCTACGAAGAAAGGTTAAGGGAAATCGGCCTGACGACACTGGAGGACAGGAGGGTTATGGGAGACATGATAACGACATACAAAATACTGCGAGGAATAGATAAAGTAGACAGAGACAGGATGTTCCAGAGAGGGGACGCAGCAACAAGTGGTCACAAATAGAAGTTGAAGACTCGGATGAGTCAAAGGGATGTTAGGAAGTATTTCTTTAGTCATAGTGTTGTCAGGAAGTGGAATAGTCTGGCAAGTGATGTAGTGGAGGCAGGAGCCATACATAGCTTAAAGATGAGGTATGATAAAGCTCATGGAGCAGGGAGAGAGAGGACCTAGTAGCGGTCAGTGAAGAGGCGGGGCCAGGAGTTAAGTTTCGACCCCTGCAACCACAAATAGGTGAGTACACACGCACAAGACGCTTGATGCTTGACACCCCCTGCTATCAGACTTCCAACCTCTCCCTCTCCTCTATCCCCTGCTCCCTCTCCACGTCCCCCATCTCTCTCTTCCTCCCTCCCTACCCCTTTCTGCTCTCTTCCTCTTTCCCTCCCACCCTCCTTCTCTCTCTCTCCCTGTCCCTCATTCCCTCTCTTTTATATCTCCATCTCCTCTCTTTCACAAAGAACACACACACTCCTCTCACAGAGCTGGGAGGAGTGACCCAGTCAGGCCAGGAGCTATGACTCGACCCTGCAACCATAATTGAGTACAATTAGGTGAGTATGCACACACACTGCTGCGCGAGTCGCAACTTTAGTGCTGCATGAATATAAGTGTTTTTGAGGGCTACCCAAGGGTACTGCAGGGTTATTAAGTGTGTCAGGGTAGTAAACAATCCTTGAAGCGATTTACAAGTTGCACTGAGCCACATAAGTGTGGGTAGTGCCACAATTTTATAAGTGAACTAGAAAGTGATATTTGGTGGTACAAGTCAGAGGGCCTAGTGTGCTCCTGGCGAGTTGTCACGTGTCACTCAAGAAAGATAATTAGGTGAAAGAAATATGTGACCAGTGAAAGAAACAGATTATGTAATATAATGACAAGAAACGGAAGTGGATATACGCCAGGACATCACATAAGTGTGGGGAGAGCCACAATTTTATAAGTGAAGTTCAAATTGATATCTGGTGGCTGGGTCAGAGTGGGAAGGCCTAGTGTGCTCCAGGCGACGTTGCCACATGTGTCTCCCAAGGTATTAAAGTGAAATTAATATGTGACAAGTGAAAGAAATACAGTGAATAGGTTATATTATATATCAACAAGAAACGAAAGTGGATTTACGCCAGAACACCTCATCGACTTGGACAATCTAAAGGATACTACAGGATACTACAGGCTGCTACAGGCTGAATCGCAAGTACATCTCACCTATGCGTGGTTTTGGGGAGTCGGGTGTAAATTCCAATTACCTAACCGCCAAGCTGTTTGTGAACGGTTAACTCTCATAGTACGATAAGGAATAGGATACCAAGTACTTGGTAACGAATAGCAATTGGTAATTTCTAGTAGAAAAGGGCGATCAGACAGGTGAAGCATAGAATACATTAACTGGTAGATCAGGCATAAGTCAGGTCAGGCCAGGTAGAGGAGCACTGTAGACGACCTCGCAGACCCC
>WNWK01029327.1:0-24515 GCA_009830355.1 Cherax destructor | reverse complement strand
AGTTTTTTGGAGTAGGGATGGCAACATCAATGTGCTGGTCATGTACACTTTAGAGAAGCACACAGCAACACCTCCTTCTTGCCCTTGTCTGTCTCTTTCATCCATAAGGTGTAGCCAGCAATTCTTGCAAAATATTCTGAGTCCTGTAGTCCAAAAATGTTTCAACAACAGCTATCATGTCGGGACGTCAGTGTTCACAAAACTGTGTGGAGTTCTCCAACATTGGTAATGAAACCTCTAATGTTGGCCGACAGGATGCTGGTAGACAGGCTCCTCATAATGTGTTCAGCTTGAGGTGGTGGCTGTGTAAGGCGTGTAAAGTGCCTGTCCTTGAGAGATGTAGGGCACCGAGGCAGCTGTTGGGATGTAGGTCTGTGGTCTTGTATAAAGCACAAAACCTCTCTCTCTATCTATCTCTCCTTTGTGATTACGTTTACATTTGAATCTCAAATAAATAAAACAAAATATTTCAAACTATTTGTTGTCGTTTGTACGCGTGACTGGGGTTCAAAATTTCTGCAATTAGCAAACAGTCATGATAGGTTTAGTCATGTCACGTCTTCATTAGCGGATTAAAATTCATTATTCATACTGCGAACGCTATGACAGATATCGCACGGAGGGCATCACAACAACACCCGTTTTGATAAATACCGGGCATGTAATTTGTGTCTACTACTATGTACATAGTAATTTGACTCTTATTACCGTAGCGAACTGGCATATATTTTTTCGAGGCCAAAGGTCATTTAAGCAGAGACTGACACAAACACGCTCGAAAAAAAACCCTCATCGCTTGCAAATATACACGTCACATTTATTTACCTTTTTTATACCCATTCCCAATATGAAAAAGTTGAGAGGGTTTGGCAAGTGTCTTTTTTTTTTGTCTTGGAATTCTTTTTTGCCTGTTTTGGACAAGATATCTGCGTCTGGTAGAGCTCGGTCTGTACCTGTGAACATTCTGCTCACGCTCTGCCAATACCTGTGTACATTCTGGCACAGTTATGTATATGTATATGTCTGCATCCCAGCAGAGTACTTCCTGTGCCCGTCTACATCCTGGCAGGATGTAAACAATCATGGCTTTCCCTGTTAATCCTGCCTTCTCATCCCACTTTTCTCCCAGTCACTTGGGCAAAAGCGGGTTAAATGCCTAGAGTCCAAGAACATGCACTTCACACAACCCTCCTCCTCCCTCTTCTCTTGCCTCACCTTTGATTGTTGCGTTGGTATAAACTCAATCAGTTATGTGAGACATGATTTACCATCTAGAAAGCCGGGTTGAGTTATTGGGTTGAGACCACTCCTTCCTAGATGCTTCACCACTCTTCTGATTGTCTTCTCCATTACCGTGCTTAGTATACGGTACATGTTAATTACACTGTCCTCGCGCTCGCGCGAGTGTGTGTGAATATAAATATATGTCGTTATTTTTCCCCCTATCTCTCCTGTCCTCCAGTGTCGTCAGGTCGTTTTCCCCAACCCTCTCCTCGTAGGACATACCCTTAGCTCCGGGGCTAGTCTTGTTGCAAACCTTTGCACTTTCTCTAGCTTCTTTACGTGTTGGATAAATGTGGGTTCCAAAATGGTGCTGCATACTCCAGTATGGGCCTAACGTAACAGTGTACAGGGTCCTGAACGATTCTTTTTAAGATGTCGGAATGCTGTTCTTAGGTTTGCTAGGCCCCATGCCGCAGCAGTTAATTTTGGGTTTATGTGCGCCCAGGAGATGTGCCTGGGGGTTATACTCACCCCAAGATCTTTTTTCCCTTTATTGAGGTTTGTAGTCTCTGGCCCCTAGACTGTACTCCGTCTTCGGTTTTTTGCCCTTCCCCAATCTTCAGGGCTTTGCACTTGGTTGGTTTAACTCCAGGAGCCAATTTCTGGACCAGGCCCTTTCAGCCTGTCCAGATCCCTTTTTAAAATTTTGCCTGGTCCTCTTCCGATTGAATTCTTTCATCAACTTACATCATCTGCAAACAGGGACACTTCGGGGCTATTCCTTCCGCATGTCGTTTACAAACACCAGAAACAGCACCGGGCCAGGGCTGACCCCTGTGGAACCCCAAATCGTCACCGGGGGCCCACTTGACACCTCGCCACGGACCATGACTCCTGCTGTCTTCCTGACAGGTATTCCCTTTATCCATTTAGTGCCTTCCCCGTTTTCCCTGCCTGGGGCCTCCAGTTTTTGCACTAATCTTTTTTGTGGGACTGTGTCAAAGCCCTTCAGTCCAAGAATAGGGAATCTACCCACCCCCTCTCTTGTCTTACTGCTGTCACCCTGTCATAGAACTCCAGTAGGTTTTGACACAGGATTTTCCCCCCCTAAAAACCGGGTTTGGGGTGTTAAAAAGCCCCATTCCTTTCTAGGTGCTCCACCCCTTTTCCTGATAATCTTCTCCATGATTTTTATTTCTATAATGTCAGTGAACTGGTCTGTAGTTTAGTGCAGTTTCTGTTTTCCCTTTTTTTAAAAAATTTGGGAAATACATTTCCCGTCTTCCATACCTTTTGGAAATTGCCCTGTTTCGATAGACGTGTTGAAGATTGTTGTTAGGGGTACACATAGCTCCTCTGTTTCCCCCTCAGGACCCATGGAGAAATGTTGCCCGGGCCCCATCGCCTTTGAGGTATCAAGCCCCGTTTAGTAGCCTCTTCACTTCCCCCTTTAGTTGTTTTATCGTGTCCAGCACCTGATGGTGTACTCCTACCTCTCCCTCCTTTCTGGAGGCCCTTCTATTTCCTCTGTGAACACCTTTTTTGAATTTTGGGGTTGAGCTCCCACCCCTTCGGGGGGTCATTTTTTTTGCCCTTTTCCCCCTTCCTTTCCCCTCAGCCTGATCACCTGGTCCTTGACTGTTGTTCTCCTCCTGATGTGGCTTTTACAACAGCTTTGGGTCAGATTTGCTTTCGCTGCTATGTCATTTTCGTATTGTCTTTGGGTTTCCCCCTTTTCCCCTGTGCATATTAAATTTCTGGCTCTCCCACTGCTCTTTATTTTTGGGTCCTTTGCCTTCATACTTCTTCCATTTCCCCGGCACACTTGGTTTTTGGGTTCCCCGCACCTTTGGGTGAACCAGGCTTGCAACCTGTCCAGATCCCTTTGATGTCCTACATGATCCTCATCCACTTGAATTCTCCAAATTAGCTTCACGTCGTCTGCAAACAGGGACACCTCCTGTGAATCTATCCGTAAGACACAGGCGCCCACTCTGACACATCGTCAGACACTATCACGTTGTTTCCTTCCCGTCAGGTATTCTGTGATCCACTGCAGTGCTTTTCCTGTTATTCCTGCCTGCTCCTCTAGCTTCTGTACTAATTTCTTGTGCAGAACTGTGTCAAAAGCCTTTTTACAGTCCAAAAAAATGCAATCTATCCACCCCTCACTCTCCTGCCTTACTTTTGTCACCATGTGGTAAAACTCCAGTAGGTTTGTGACACAGGATTTTTCCTCTCTGAAACCTTGTTGTTTATCATGTATAAGCTCATTCCTTTCCAAGTGCAACACAAGTCTTTTTCCTGATATGCTTTCCCATGACTTTGCATGCTATACATGTCAGTATCACTGGTCTGTAGTTTAATACTACCTGCCTGTCTTTTCTTAAAGACTGATAATACATTTGCTGTCTTTCACACCTCAGGTAATCTCCCCATTTTGATGGATGTGTTGAAGATTGTTGTTAGTGGTACACACAGCACGTCTGCTCCCTCTCAGGACCCACGGAGAGATGTCTTCATTTCTACGGATTTTTGTAGTTACCCTTACAACAACTCTTCCTCCTTGAACATAGGAAGATTTCTGTTCTCTAATTTCGTGACATACTTTAATTCTTCTTTAAGGATAAAAAGCATGAATTATGAAGTAAAGCGTGTGTGATATTTCGCAACATTATCTTAGTAGCAGACTGCTCAGTCTGCTTGACTATACGTATACATTCTAATGCGAATTTTTCATACGGGCTCATATTTTAAATTTAAAGAATGAAAGAGCACTGCAATAGGTTTACTAACCCATGCTGTGCAGGTCCAACTTTCTTAGTCATATATATTCAACCTTTCAATAAAGCTACCAAGGGTTTAAGAACCTAAGAATGCAGAAACACTGTGGGACACCTACTGGTCCATGCTATGCAGGTCCTGAAACCCAGTCCTTACACGTGTACATTTATCCAACCTATTTTTAAAGCTACTCAAAGTTTTAGGTTAATTATTTTACTTAGCAGATTTTTCCACTTATCAACAAATCTATTTTCTAATCATTACTTTATATATCCTGCCGAATAGGTGAAACTGGTCAATTAGCAAAATTCATTTAAAATTAAGTCTTTTCTAGAATTTTCTTATACATTTAAAGATATATTTTTAATTTACCTTAATATAAAATTTAATGATTTTGTACCAAAAGAACCTTAGGAAAATTACCTAGCCTTACTCTAACAAACGCAACAAGCCTAATCCAACCAAATATATTTTATATTAGTTTACAATAATTTAATAATAGCCAAACACAATGAAATATATTTTTTTCGTTAGGTTCACAATGATTTTTGTGAAATTATTTCCAGGGACGGGAAATCCTGTGTCACAAACCTACTGGAGTTCTATGACAGGGTGACAGCTCTAAGACAAGAGAGGGATCAGTAGATTGCATTTTCTTGGACTGCAAGAAGGCCTTCGACACAGTTCCTCACAAGAGACTAGTGCAAAAGCTAGAGGATCAGGCACGTATAACAGAAAGAGCACTGCAATGGATCAGAGAATACCTGACAGGGAGGCAACAACGAGTCATGGTAGGTGATGAGGTATCATAGTGGGCGCCTGTAATGAGCAGGATTCCACAGGGGTCAGTCATAGGACCAGTGCTATATTTGGTATATGTGAATGACATGACGGAAGGGATAGACTCGGAAGTGCCCCTATTTGCAGATGATGTGAAGTTAATGAGGAGAATTAAATTGGATGAGGATCAGGCAAGACTACAAAGAGACCTGGACAGGCTGGAAGATTGGTTCCCACAAAGCACAAAGTAATGAAGATTGGGGAAGTGCAAAGAAGACCGCAGACAGAGTATAGGCTAGGTGGTAAAAGACTGCAAACCGCACCCAAGGAAAAGGACCTTGGGGGGGGGGGGAGTATAATACCGAGATAACTGCTGCAGCATATGGTCGCCTGGCAAACCTGAGAATAGCGTTCCAATACCTCAGTAAGGAATCGTTCAAGACTTTGTACACCTTGTATGTCAGGCCCGTACTGGAGTATGCAGCACCAGTTTGGAACCCACACCAAGAAATTAGAGAAAGTGCAAAGGTTTGCAACAAGGCTAGTTCCAGAGCTAATCGGCCTGAAGACACTGGAGATAAATTGACAAGGTGGACAGACATTAAGTTCCAGAGATGGGACATAGAAACAAGGGATCACAGTTGAAAGTTGAAAACTCAGATGAGTCAAAGAGATGTTAGGAAGTATTTCTTTAGTCATAAAGTTGTCAGGAAGTGTAATAGTCTGACAAGTGACGTAGTGGGGCAGGTACCATACATAGTTTTAAGACGAGTTAAGATAAAGCTCATGCAGCAGGTAGAGAGAGGACCTAGTAGTGACCACTGAAGAGGCGGGGCCAGGAGCTATGTATCGACCAGTGCACCACAAATAGGTGAGTGTACACACACACCTACCTACCTGTTTCATTGTCGAATTATATTTAGAGTTTCGTCTAATATCGTTTAAATTACTAACCAAACAATACTTTACCTCTTTTGTAACTTTATCGGTTAGGTAAGGTTCTTCAGGAAACAGGACAAGTTATTGCTGACGCGGGTCTTAGTCAGATGATAACCCGCCGTTGGAACTTTTGGTCATCTGACTGAGGCCTTCCGTTGGCCTACCGGTCCTCCCCTTTAAAATTAATGGTCATATTTATAACCATTTATATTATATTTTATATTTAACTTTATCAAGCCATTTTCTTTTCTGTTTGTCACGGTTTAATTTATTTTTCACCGCACATATCTTTATGGACTCTTTTTTTTTTTTTTTTTTGACAATGAGGCATCGGACACCAACGTGCTGGGAAACTTAAATTTTCACAATTAAACAACTTGTGAGTTATCTTTAGTATTATTATCGAAACAGTACTGGTTGATAATGGTACTTGTATTGGCAGCATCATGATAAAATCATTCTGTACAGAGGATGTGATGTAAAAGGTTTTAACCTCACCATTATTAGTAAATATCATAGATAAAAATCTTTAAAAATTGATATATCGAGGCTCACGTCATGAAGATGTTGTCTTACGAAACACACAGGAACACACGCGAAAAAAATATTCATAACTAAATCTTTCTCGCGCACCCTGGAGATATAAGTCAGTGTCAACAAGGCAGCGCAAATACGTATTAAGCATCCACTTGGTTATTCATAAGAGGGTACACTTCTTCTGGAGCAGCTTACTGCGTTGCTCGCTTTACAATTATAAGCCAGAAGTATTAGTTGCTCGGGGAGTTACCTCGTTGAAGACATAACTGCTTAATTGTAGGGCAATACATGTTCTGAGGCGGTGTGAACTTTGTTCTTATAATGTGTAAGAAAGCAAAAATGTATTCAGTGGTCAAGTTTTTAGTGGTGGTATCAATTACTTTTTTATAACCGCTGTGTGTCAGGAAATGTGTAATTTGTGAGGATGCTTGCAGCACACACATGCGTCAGGAGTTGCTCAACATAGATTTGTGATAAAATGGTTGTATGAGCATTAATATACAAGTGTGCAATGGTTGTCGGATCATTTTCAATGCATCGGCAGAGTTCTGCCGAGGCAGAGTAATCCAAAGCACAAGTAGTAAGCAAAAAATCGCTTTAAATTCTTGTACGTGATTAAACATGAAAAGGGTGAAGAAATAGAACACTTTGGATACCAAGTTTTGTCAACTTGTGTTTAGGTATTTGTCAACAGAACAACGTGTCGAGCTATCAAGGTCTTTATCAAGAGAACAACGTGTCAGAGCTCTCAAGGTCTTTATCAAGAGAACAACGTGTCGAGCTCTCAAGGTCTTTATCAAGAGAACAACGTGTCGAGCTCTCAAGGTCTTTATCAAGAGAACAACGTGTCGAGTCTCAAGGTCTTTATCAAGAGAACAACGTGTCGAGCTATCAAGGTCTTTATCAAGAGAACAACGTGTCGAGCTATCAAGGTCTTTATCAAGAGAACAACGTGTCGAGCTATCAAGGTCTTTATCAAGAGAACAACGTGTCGAGCTATCAAGGTCTTTATCAAGAGAACAACGTGTCTAGTATTCTAGGTTTTTATCAACTGAGCAACGCTTCGTTCTGTCTAGGCCTTTATCAACATTCCACAGGTGCTATATAATCCCTACTGACTTAACGTTTTCGTCTGATTATAATAATTGTAAACAACATCAGTCTTTAATGGCTGATTGATTATTTGAAATCGTCGTCTATTTCTTGGCTTTAGGTTGTGCAGGTTTGATTGCAATAGTTTCGTTACGATTTAGTGCGCCAGGTTTACATTTTCTTAAAATCTGTACATTAACTGGAGAATGATTCCTCTGATCGGCCTTAAACTTTTAGGCTGAAGTGTTTTCCTCACACTGAAGTGTTTTCTCAATGAAAGTTTTGCCTCGATTTTAAGTTCGTAAGTTTTAATATACCAAATTTATGAAGAACTAAAATTCACAATACCTTGACTGGAACAATATACAAATAACCTCACATGTGCCGGTTATTTGTGTATGGTCAGTTTTATTGATCGAAATGGTTTCTGTGAAATAACTGAAGAATGTATCTTCGTATTATAAATAAATCAGTGTTTGACTTTACTGAGTTATCAGTACATTTACATAATGATCATCAAATAAGTTTTACTTTAATACTTAGTTGCATACATAATTAAACTTTAAGAGCTCGAAAATCTCAGAAAAAAAAGATTGGATTTATTTTGGCCCATGTTGGTAAATTTTCGTTTTTATTTTTATGTTTTTTTGGTAGGAGAGACCGGCAAAATTTAAATACTGATTTTCATGCGATAATTTCTGAGTGTCTCGTCTAACTGCCTTCACCTATGAACGAAGATAACTTGATAACTAAAATTTGACAGGCTTCAAGCTTGATGTGCCGGTGTATTTTAGGATATCGGTCCCAATGAGATAAAAATGAGAGGTCCTCTTTAGATTGACCTCAAAGCTGGTGTTTCGTAGCTGAAGGATTAAAGTAGTTTAGGGCTGTTTATGTTCTAATTTTCAATTTTTATTGAAAAAAATATATTTTAGTGTCCAGGCGATAACTTTCAAAAACCCAATCTGATTCACGTCAGATCTTTAATTCATATGTTAGCTGCTTTATAAACTTACGCAACACTCTACACTAATCTTTAGCAAGCGTTGACGGTGATACTCTTTCTCGGATCGCACAGCGACCCCATTATATTTAATTCTTAAATAAATTAGCATTCCCACAGCCACCTGAAGGAAGAGTGACTCTAACTCTTCATTGTAACATTCACAGAAATGGACTATTAATCTGATAGTTTAATTACCTTCAGTAACATTCATAGCTTAATTACCTTCGTAACATTCATAGCTTAATTACCTTCGAACTAAACACAAGAGATGACTGAATTGTACAGCGATTCAATGCAGGTTTTTCAGCACATTGGAGGTTTTCAGCAACTTTTAATAAGGTTGAGAAGAAGAATAGAGCATTGGAGTATCCTAGAGCACAAAATGTGACCTTCGATTGTTTTTATAATGTGTGGTGTGAACTTTACCTCCTGTAAGCGGTTGTTTAATTAACAAAATATACTTGTGTCGCTGCTACACTTCCATCATTAGTCAGGCAAATACAATGGTGCAAAGTGGTCATAATATTCTAATGCAGCAAAATGCAAAATTATGAATGTATGGGTGTATGTGTGTGCGTATGTATACATAAACGTAAGTATGTACACTCAAGCATATGTATGCGTGTGCATAGTATCTGTCCGTATGTATGCTTGTGTGTGTATATAGTGTTATGTACATGTTCGTATGTACACAATTATGTGTGCATATAAGGATGCATACCTGGCCATGTGTTATATGTGCATGTGTGTGCATATGTATATGTGTGTGTGCATTTGCATACGTGTGTGTACATAGCCTGGTGAATATTCATGTGAACTCGCCTTTGTGTACTCAACTATGTATCTGTGGTTGTATGGGTCGGGTCTTAGCTCCTGGCCCCTTCTCTCCGCTTCCACTACTTCATTGACATGGTCGTTCCATTTCCTGATCACTCTAAGGTTAAGAAAAGTATTTCCTAACATCCCTCTGACTCTTCTGTGTTTTTAACTTTCGTCTGGCACATGTGTGCCGGATTTTCGTCTTTGTCTGTTTCTGTCCACTATCACTTCCTCTCAGTATTTTGTTCGTTATCACCTCTGGCTCTTCTCAATATCAAGTTTAGCTCATTTAATCTCTCCTCATAGCTTTCACCCCTTACCTTCGATACTAACCTTGTTGTAAATCTCTTGCACTTTTTCCAGCATCTTAACATGCTTTACCAGGTGTGTCCTCCATACTGGTGCTGCGCACTCCAAGAGTTGCCTGACATATGCCATATAGAATGTTGTGAATTACTCATTTTTTAGATTCTTGAAAGTTAACCTTAGTTTTGCCAAACGCACATTTGCTGTGGAAGTTATTTAGTTGATATGTGACTCAGGCGATATGCTTGAAATAGTGCTGAACTGGAGATCTCCTGAACTCTGTTTCCGGTGTTCTTCATCATTCCTCGATTTTCATAACTTAATATTTGCTTATTTGCTTATTTTAAATTCTAAGAACCACTTAACAGAGCAGTCCTGCAGTTTGTCCAGATTCCTTTTAGTTTTTCTTGATCTGCACCTGTTTGTATTTTCCTCATTAATTTCACATCATCCGCGGACAAGGATACCTTAGACTCAATTTCTTCTGACATGCAGTTCATATATAAGAAAGTTCTGGTCCCACTCGTCACACTTGACCATTCCCAATCCTCTTACAGAACAACAACTCGTTGTATCCTTCATGTTATGTCTTCCATGATCCGCTATAGTATTTCCCTGTTATTCCTGCCTTCTGTAGCTCTTGCCTCAGTCTTGTGTGGTTTGTCTCCGTTCCAAAACATCGGGACAACGTTTATTTTCTCTCTTTCGGAACCCATGGAGATATGTCTGGACCAATTAGCTATGAGATACTGTATATACCTGTGGTTCACTCAGTACTTTCTTCATCTCTTTCCTGTTGTGTATTGTGTCCTGTACTCTTTGGTGCTCTCCTCCATTTAGAACCCCTATCATTTGATTTCTATACCCCCAAAGGGTATGACTCCATTTAGAGCCTGGGCTCTACATGGAGTCATACCCTTTGGCGGGTATAGAAACCAAATGATGGGGGTATGGGACTCGATCTTTAAGCAATTTAAACATAAAAGTTGTTGCTAGATTAGAATAAACTATCAACTGTTCTGTTGCTAGCTATCTATATGTAAAGTAAAAGAAGCTATTGATATCTTTTGAAGTCATACTAGTACCTAATTGGACTGGTGGTGATGAATTCGACAATCTAGCGAAGGAGGTATGGGGACATTTTAGGCAATCCATTGAGGGTCTGTAATCGTAATATAGTTAAGTAACCCTGAATTAATTCCTATGGTAATGTCACTGTTTCCTCTGAAAATACCTACTCAAATCATTTGCTCAGCTCCTTGCAGAATTCCTAGTCATCCCTTGTCTTCACCTTTATGTCCCTGGATAGAAGCTTTGATTCACTTTTGCCTGTTGATGCAATGTCATTCTCAAATTATAATTCAGTCTCACTTCATGCCCTTGTGTATTAATTTCTGGCTCTTCTATTCACGTCCCTGTTCTCCATTGTTTTTCCTTTCATTGATTTTTCCACGGTCTCGCATTTTTAGCTTTTGCTCTCTGCGCCTGGTTAAACCAAAGGTTCTCTCTATTCTTGCTATTGCTTCTTCTGTTTCTGAGAATGGGTTTCTTCTCTGCTTCCCGGCATTTTTCCGGCTTCATGCATTTCATTCGTTGGCTTTTCCTCTAGTTCTCTTTCCCAGTGCACTCCATTAAGGAATTGCCGCATTCCTTCATAGTTCCCTCTTTTGAAGTCAGATTTCTCTCTTCTTCTCCAGCTGTGATTCTCTCCACTTTCACTTCACTTGCACATGGTATTTAAAATGCAGTACCAGATGGTCGCATCAGTTGCTTGGGGTTCAGCCTCTCGTCTCTTGCATCCCTGAAATGTTGGCACAAAACGTTTTTGCATCACCACCTTCAGTATTTTAGCCCTCCACATTTCGGATACCCTGTTCGGACCCCAGATTCTTCCTGTCTATTTCATGGTTAAACACTCACGATCAGTAGTTTTAGCATTATTCGTGTGGGTCCTGCTAGCCACTTCTGCTGTCATGCTCACCTGTGTTCTGTTTATTTCGTCGTGTTCCTGTCTTGATTTCCTGCTGTTCAGTGTATTTATTTTACTGCTATCACCACCATGGATCCCCAGTTCAGAGTGTGCCTTATATGTAATCATTAGACTCCTCTCTGCATATTCTCCAGATTTTCTCAAAACTCCAATATTTTCTGATTAGCAGTGCTGCTCCTTCACCTACTCTGTTCCGCCCTGTTCTTTCTCATAATATGATGTCCTGTTGGGAAGATTGCATCTGTTATTACCTCTGTGTGTTATTTCTCTGTGTGTGCTATGATTTTTGGATACCTCTGGTGTGGTTATTTCCAGTAATACCATTTGCACATTTTCAGTTCCATTTCTGTTACTTTGTTCTTTTTTTTTTTTTTTTTTTGAGTTTCTGATTTTCTGGTCTTTTCCCACGAGTCATGAAAGAAGGTGGACTTGTAAGGAGAGCTGGATTGGGTATAAGTGTGAGGGGTCATTGTAGGGATCATTCATGATAGGGAGGTTGGGTGATGGAAGAGGATGACGGGGAGGTTGGGATTAGGAAGGGGATGACGGGGAGGTTGGGAGTAGAGGGAAGAAAGGATTGGGGGTTGGGATGAGGGGATGACTGTTAAACAGGTTCTTGCACTGGGAGGGGTTATGATTGTGGGCGTAGATGATTTAGGATGGGGGGAAAGAGCAGAAATTGTTTTGAATTATTGTGTTTGAGTAAGAAGGGGAGGCTAGGGCTTGAGTAGGGATTGTATTGGGGTGATCATGGAGTTTCCCTTAGAGTGTGTTCATTATGGTGTACCCGTGAAGGCTGAGCTTCCACACCTGTAATTGCAGTCTCTGGTTTTCCTCCTTCTTCTGCCGGTTTATAAGTCTAGAAAATATGAAAAGTTTGCAATAATAAAGTTAGCAAACTAGAGACTACAAAGCCCCAGAAAAAAAAATGTCAAAGGAACCCAAAATTAATACTGAGATTTGGAAACCGAAAATGAGCATTTTTTAGTTCCCGAAACGAATGCCAAAATTTCCCAAATTTTTTTAATAAAACATTAGTTCTAAGAGGGATACATCAGTATTGATACTCCTCTTTGAGTTGTTGACAGCAACATATTACATAGACCTTGATTATACTTCCTTCAGCACTGACACCGCCCTTCCCGTTCTCCCCTGCAGCACTGCAGCACCTTTGTGGGTTTAGTGCTTAGTTATGATTATAATAATAATAAAATACACCAGTTTTGAAAGTTAGAAGCCCGTCGGCAGAGGAGTTCCTATATTAGCACACTATATAACATTGATCATAAAGCGCCTGCATATGCCAGTAGTTATATGAACCATTCCCCCTGTACAGTAAACCTGCATTGAAATTTTTAAACCGATCGGAAGAGGCGTTCTTATAAGTTATAAACAAAAGTTTAAAGAATAAAATAAATCAAACTACTTGAAGGTATTATTTGGGAATACCTGAATGAGCGCAACATCTGAGGTCAAAAATCGTGTCTGGAGGTAATTTCTGTTTTCGAAGAATAAATCGTCCACCATACCTGAGCACTGGTGAGATTTACGAGGCACCAATGAACACATACTCTTTTTCATCTTTTCATGCTTATGTGTTATGTACGGTGTTTGATAAATATAATTTAATTAGATATAAACATTTAATTGAAATGTTTATTTAGTTACAAGTGTAAAATGAATATACGGCAGTGTTAGCTGTGTGTGTATGTATATATATATATATATATATATATATATATATATATATATATATATATATATATATATAAACACACACACACATTTTCCCTTTCAACAAATCGGCCGTTTCCCACCAATGGTTTGGCCAAAAGAAAAAAACAAAAGTTTATTTTTTTTAACTTCAGTAATGTAAACAAGAGAAGGGGTTACTAGCCTCTGCTGCCGGATTTTAGTGATTTCAAGCATGGTTAGAGGAAAGAATTCTGTTCCATTCCCCATGGAGATAAAAGGAAATAAGAACAAGAACTAGCAAGAAAATAGAAGAACACCCAGGGGGGGTGTGTGTATATATGTTTGAACATTTATTTGTGACCTAAGTGTAAGAGGGTAACAAGACATACCTGAAATCTTGCATGCTTATGAGACAGAAAAAGACACCAGAATCCTACCATCATGTAAAAACATTTACAGGCTTTCGTTTTACATTTGCTTCGCAGGTGGTAGTACCTCCTGGGGATTGCTGTCTACCAACCTATACCTGGGATATATATACATATATATATATATATATATATATATATATATATATATATATATATATATATATATATATATTTTATTTTATTATTATTAACACATGGGCCCGGGTTTCCCCACCAAGGCAGGGTGGCCCAAAAAAAAGAAAAACTTTCATCATCATTCACCCATCACTGTCTTGCCAGAGGGGTGCTTACACTAAATTATAAAACTGCAACATTAACACCCCCTCTTCAGAGGCAGACACTCATCTCCCATCTCCAGGACTTAGTCCGGCTTCCCGGGTTTTCCCCTGAATCCCTTCATAAATGTTATTTTGCTCACACCCAACAGCACGTCAAGTATTAAAACCATTTGTCTCCATTCACCCTATAAATACGCTCACGCATGCTTGCTGGAAATCCAAGCCCATCGCACAAAAAACTATTTTTACCCCTCCCCCCAAACCCTTTTCCTAGGCGGACCCCTAACCCTGCCTTCCTCCACTACAGATTTGCACCCCGAAGTCATTCTGTTTCGTTCCATTCTTCTACATGTCCGAACCCCCTCAACCCCCCCTCCTCACCCCTTTGGAAATATTTTTGGTAATCCCGCACCTCCTCCAATTTCCAAACTCCGAATTCTCTTCAAAATATTCACACCACACATTGACCTCAGACATGACATCTCCACTGCCTCCAGCCTTCCCTGTTGCAACTTTCACCTCATGCTTCACACCCATATAAGAGTTTTGGGTTCATACTTAAACATTCACCTCTTTATTTCCATGGACAAAGTTATATGTCTCCATGACCCGAAGTGCACCACTCCCCCTTTTTAACTTCATCAATTCTAGACTCACCTCATCCTTCATAGACCCATCTGCTGACATGTCCACCCCCAAATATCTGAATACATTCACCTCCTCCATACTCTCTCCCTCCAATCTGATATCTTTTTTCGTCACCTAATTTTTTTGTTATCCTCATCACCTTACTTTTTCCTATATTCATTTTCAATTTTTTCTTTACATATCCTACCAAATTCATCCACCAACCTCTGCAACCCTTTCAGAATCTCCCAAAAGCACAGTGTCACAAAAAGCAACTGTGACAACTCCCACTTTGAATTTGATTCTCTGTTTTTTAACCCCCACACCTTTGCCAAGACCCTCGCATTCACTTCTTTTACAACCCCATCTATAAATATATTGAACCCACGGTGACATCACACATCCTTTCTAAGGCCTACTTTTTCGGGAAAAAATCTCCCTCTCTCCTAAAACTCTAACCTGAGCCTCACTATCCTCAAAAAGCTCTTCACTGCTTTCAGTAAACTACCTCTTATTTCCCACCTCCAACATCTGCCACATTGCCCCTTTTTCCACCCTGTCATACGCCTTTTTCCCAAAACCATAAATGCCCAAAACCCTTTTCCCTTATCTAACTACTGCACCTATATGTTTTACTGTAAACACTTTTCACACCCTACCTTTCCTAAAGCCCCCGTGTTCTCTGCATCCTGCCTCCTCTTACTTAATTCTTTCAAAAAAACCTACCATACACTTTACCAGGTATACCAACAGACTTATTCCCATATAATTTTTTCACTCTCTTTGTCCCCTTTTTCCTTTTTAAGAGGAACAATGCTCTCTCCAAATCCCTAGGTACCTTACCCCTTCCATACATTTATTAAATAATATCACCAACCACCCAAAACTATATCCCCGCCTGCTTTTAACATTTCACTTTATCCCATCAATCCCAGCTGCCTTACCCCCCTTTTATTCTACCCACTGCCCACGAACTTCCCCACACTCACAACTGGCTCTTTTCCTACAAGATGTTTTTCCCGTTTGCCCCATACAGAAATCACAGCTTCTCTGTTTTATCAACATTTAGCAATTCCCCAAAAAATTAGCTCCATCTTCCCAATATTAACTCTATTTTAAAAACTCTCCCTTTTATTTTTAACTATCAAACCATTTGTTCTCTGGCTTCCCCAACTTCTTTATCTCACTCCAAAACTTTTTCTTATTTTCAACAAAATTTGTTATAACATCTCACCCACTCTTCATTTGCTCTCTTTTTTCATTGCTTACCACTCTCTTTAAACCCCTTTTTTCTCCATATACTCTTCCCTCCTTGCATCACTTTTACTTTGTAAAAACCCCCGTATGCTAACTTTTTTTTCCCCTTTCTACTCTCTTTAACATCATTCCCCCCGTCTTCTTCCCCCCCGACCCCCCTTTCCTGTAACCACAAACTTCTGCTGAACACTCTAACCCCACATTCTTTAACCTACCCCCATACATCTTCTACCCCATTGCCTACACCCCACTAGCCCATCTATCTTCCAATAGTTTTTTTAATCTTACCCTAACCCCTCCTCTTTTAGTTTATAAACCTTCACCTCTTTTTATTTATGTTCTATTTTCCTTGTATCCCATCTCCCTTTTTTACCCCACTTTAGCTACAACTAAAAAGTGATCTGATATATCTGTAGCCCTCTATACACATGTACATCCTGAAGTCTACTCAAATTTTTTATCTTAGTCCAACAAACTACGTCATTACGCCCAATCATATCTTGTATACGTATTTATCCTTTTTTTCTTAAAATATGCATTAATACATACATACATATATATATATATATATATATATATATATATATATATATATATATATATATATTTTTTTCAACACGTCGGCCTTTCCCCACCGAGGCAGGGTGGCTAAAAGGAAAACGAAAGCCTTTTTTACATTCAGTAATATATACAGGAAAAGGGGGTTACTACCCCTTTTGCTTCCGGCTTTTTAGTCCCCTTTTAGACACGCATTGCTTCGGAGGAAGAATTATGTTCCACTTCGTTCCATATATATATGTATATATTTAACAATTTTGAAATCCTTGTCTCCGCAAGCAACAAAAGCCAGAGAGCCTCCCCACCAACAACAAAGCCAGAAAGCCTTTGTAAACAGAAAGCTTGACATCCTCCCCTCACCATCATCATAAGGCTTTTCACCAACAGTAAGCCAGTCTACCACACCAACAACCATAGTCTCAGTCCTACGGGGACAGCCGGGTATTTACTATCTCAATTGAGTTCCCGTTGCGACCCTCCCGAATTTAGAGTAAACAGCAGGGGCTGCAGGAGGAAATGGATGTTAGGTGTGTGGGATGAAGGAGAGAGAGACGGAACCTGAGGGATGTTGTAAAGTGATGTGGGGTTATTGTTGTGGCGGTATTTTATGCTGTTGGAGGAATGGGAAGATGTTTCAGTTATAAATAGCCCACATTATTGATATTAAATTTTAGACAACGTCTTGCCCCGACCAGACCATAAACAATTCTCTCCAAAAAAATCCTCAAGCCCTCCTTAACTACTCCTCAGCCACAAACCCACACCTCAGACTTACCCACACCGAACCCAGCGGGGGAAATAATGTTCTTTTTTGTTACAAAAGACGGGGTTTAAATTTGTTTCGTAGATATAGCAAATAAATATATTTGGGAGAGACAGCAAAAACCCAATTTTTGGTATTAAAACAAAACAAATCATCAGTGAATGTCAAGCAGGTTTTATGTTTTTAAAACAAATATTGTCAATGGAAAAATTTGCGAAATTTCCCTTCCCCAGAGGAAAGAAAACCCCCAGTTGGTAATGTAGGAATTTTATTAGAAACCTGGAGGCTGTTTCGAGGGTCATTCCCCCCTCGGTCTGGTCCATGACCAGGTGTGAACCTGCATTAAAAATTTTTAAAACCCGATCGGGAGGGCGTTATTGGGTTATAAGAAAAATTTAAAGGATAAAAATAAAACTATTTGAAGGTCCCGGGGAATTTAATAAGCGGATAATCAATAGGGCAACAAAATTTCTTGGCTCAGTTTGTTGACGTTGTGAGGTTCTTGAAGCTTGATGAGTTAGCCCCATGATCCAGAATTCATTTTCTTGAAAACTCATCATTCTTATGGTGAAGTTTTTAACCTCCGTTCCTCCAGTTTACTGACGGAAAATGTCTGAGGTCATGAATGGAGAGTAGTGCCTTACAGTTTCTAAAAATTTTTCTTATTAATTTTACTATACGTGTCTCACTTATGAGACACTGCTTCCCATCTTTCCTCGTTCCCCAAATTAAATTTTTCAAAAACGCCCATCACTCACCACTCTTCCCACCATTAACTAAAATCCCCAATACAATTCTCACTTTCCTTCCACTCTTTCTTAATACGCTACCCTACCACTTCCCACATACAAAAACATACATACATACATACATACATACATACATACATACATACATACATAATAGGGAAATCACAGAAACGTGTGATTGAAAATAACAAAAAACCACAGTGAAGACAGGAAAACATAAAAACCCATCAGGAGTTTTTCCTATTTTTACGGTATTTTTATGTACAAATATGCACGCACTTAAACGTACCTGCCCACTTTCCCGTATATATCCCCCTTTCCCACTTTTCCCTAACACATTTTCTATTCATGATCTAGGAAAAGCCAAAGCGAAAAAAAATACTATGTTTTTTATCCAGAAACATAAATTACAAAACATCCAAAAAAACATTTTAAGCTCCTGTCAAACCTAACAGCCCAGTTCTGTTCTCCTAACTATGGTAAAAGTCGATAAATTTGTGGAGGTTCAAAAAAAAAAAAAAAAAAAAAAGAATATGGATAGAAATGCCGACACTATGAACCTTGGAGGACACTCAAGCAGATGGAACTTTTTTAATGGTTTGCGACGTTTCAGTAAGCAGAGAACTTTTTCAAGCTAATTTGATATCTTTAAAAGAGCCCTTCGGACCCAAATGTACTGTTTTTTTCTTTTATGACCGACAAAACTTGATTATCATAAGAGAACAAATCGTATAAAGTCAGGTCAGTCTGCGCCCAATAAGAAAACAGAGGTTACGGGGACATCTTAAAACAGAGGTTACGAAGGGACATCTTAAAACAGAGGTTAGAAACATCTTAAAAAAGAGGTTACGAAGGGGCATCAAAAAAGATTTGAAGGGACATCTTAAAAAAGAGGTTACGAAGGGACATCTAAAAAAGAGGTTACAAGGGACATCTTAAAAAAGAGGTTACAAGGGACATCTAAAACAGAGGTTCGAAGGGGCATTTAAAAAAGAGGTTACAAGGGGCATCTTAAAACAGAGGTTACGAAGGGACATCTTAAAACAGAGGTTCGAAGGGACATCTTAAAACAGAGGTTACGAAGGGCATCTTAAAAAAGAGGTTACGAAGGACATCTTAAAACAGAGGTTACGAAGGGACATCTTTTAAAAAGAGGTTACGAAGGACATCTTAAAACAGAGGTTAGAAGGGACATCTTAAAAAAGAGGTTACAAACATCTTAAAACAGAGGTTCGAAGGGGCATCTTAAAACAGAGGTTACGAAGGGACATCTTAAACAGAGGTTAAAGGGACATCTTAAAAAAAGAGGTTAGAAGGGGCATCTTAAAAAAAGGTTACGAAGGACATCTTAAAACAGAGGTTGAAGGGACATCTTAAAACAGAGGTTACGAAGGGGCATCTTAAAAAAGAGGTTACGAAGGGACATCTTTAAAAAAGAGGTTAGAAGGGACATCTTAAAAAAGAGGTTACGAAGGGACATCTTAAAAAAGAGGGGACGAAGGGGCATCTTAAAAAAGAGGTTACGAAGGGACATCTTAAAAAAGAGGTTACGAAGGGGCATCTTAAACAGAGGTTAGAAGGGACATCTTAAAACAGAGGTTACGAAGGGGCATCTTAAAACAGAGGTTAGAAGGGACATCTTAAAACAGAGGTTAGGAGGGACATCAAAAAGAGGTTACGGAGGGACATCTTAAAACAGAGGTTAGGAGGGACATTTTAAAAACAGAGGTTACGGAGGGACATCTTAAAACAGAGGTTACGGAGGGAATTTTAAACAGAGGGGGAGGGACATCTTAAAACAGAGGTTAGGAGGGACATCTAAAACAGAGGTTACAAAGGGACATCTTAAGTCAAGTGTAGAGGTTTCAATAACGCGAAACATTGATGTGAAACTCCATGAAGTGTTAGCACCAAAGCATTTATGTTTTTTAATAATCAGTTGAGATATGTGTTTAAAATAGGCTTATACTAGTTTACCCAGGGGTCGGGCAGCTTCAAAGCATTACTGAGTAGGTATGCTGGCAGCGTCACCAGCAACCTGACGCTGGTTCCGGTACTACACACAAATCCGTTTATTATCAAACATTAGCACGGTATAATTAGGATAGTAGTAAACAATAGTTAGCAAGGAAATAGCATAAGTTGTATCATTTGTAGTAGTTTCTGTTGAGATTTTTTTACTCTTCCTTATAAATAACACACTAGTTGTGCTATGATTTTTATTAAAATATCCCACGACCGAAACATCTCGGTATTTGATAACATTTCTAATGTGCCCTCCATTACTTGTGTCATTGATTTATAATATGGGAAGTGTTAAAGTTTGGGTTAGATTCTGTGTTTGTATGGTGTTGAATTTTGGTGTTGGGGGACGAATGTAAATGTACCAGAAAGCTTCGGGGACTGGGAAAAACCCCAAAGGTTGCAGTTGATCCCCGGGGAAAGACAAGTCAAGAAGTGCTGTCAGTAAATTTTTTTTTAGTTCATACTTCCATAGTTCAACCATTCTTATCAAATGTTCAAGCTCGTAATACTAATAGTATTATAAATTCGGGATTCCATTGGAAATGAGAGGGGGGAGAGAGCCTTCTGTTACATTACCCAAAATATCAACCAGACGGGAAAAAAAAAGGTAGCTGGGCTTTATTAAGTCCACTGCAAAAGATGCAGTGTAGACTGTCAGATCTACTATCTATTTTTCCATGAACAATTTTCCCACAAATGTTTTTACCCAACTTTTTCCCCATATTAAAATAGACATGAAAGTGTTTCATTATTATCCCACAAAACATTGCCCATCTTTTTTTCATACACGTAAGTTTTGGGGGGAAATAAAACTTAGGCGAAAAGACTAGACAAAATTATATCCTTAGGAAAATATTTGCATGTTAATATATACTTCAAGACTGAATATGATTAACCTAGCCTGCACCCACGTGGAATGTAAAAAGGGGATAACTCAATTACAGAAAAGGGAAATTTTTTTTCTTGATATTCTTTCACGTTAGTCAAACCTTCGCAGCAGTGGCTCCTCTGGAAAAAGAATTGAATGTTTTCACAGACACTGTGTAGAGTTAGTTCAATTTCTTCTGTGAGTACTGATTGCATAATTATTATTATTAGTATAGTATTTTTAAATTGTAATTATAATAATAATTATAAATTTTTTTAATTAGAATTATAATAATAATAATTATTATTATAATCATTATTTGTAGTATCATTATTAATATTTTTTTTCAAGATAAACTAAAAACCCCTATAATTATAAAGTGCCTTAGTTGGGAGGTAATCACATTAATACAAGGAAGGGAAAGTATATGTTTAAAATCTACACATGCGCAAAATAAGGAAACGTTTATTAGAAATGTTATGTCAAACCTCTGTTTGTTGTTCTTTTGATAGAATTAACAGGATGGTGGAAAATATCGCTTTTGGGTTTAGAAAAAGTTAATTATTGCAAAAAGAATAAAAAAAGATAATTAACATCAGGAACAGACACAGAATCTTGGTAGAATTTCAGAACAGTGGTTCATAACTTATTTTGATGTTACCTCACGCAGTTGGTCTTCATTCGCATAAAAAATTCTTAATGTAAAAAAAAAAAGTCTTTATTCAAATAAAAAATTGAGAAACTCGTTTTTTTTTTTTATTATTTTTATTATTAAAAAGTCTATTTAATGAGAAAATAAAAAACATAACTTTTAAAGTATGAACACATAAATGAGATTTTTACACCCTCTGAGCTGATAGATCCCGATTAAGGGACACATATCAGAGAGAGCAATGCAAGTCTTCTTCAAATTATGAGGTTAACCTAAAATTTTTTTTTATATGTAGGTTAAGAATCGCTGTTCTAGACCGACTAAAAAAGTATTTTTCGGGTTTTATACTGACCCCAAATTTGGAAAGAGAGGGCCCTTTTGGACGAAACTGCTAGTGCTTCAAGACATAACGTAATATTAATAGTAGTAGTAGTAGTAGGTAGTAAGAGATTTTAATTAATTTCAGAGAAAGTTACTAGACATCACTGACAGGCAAAGGGGTTTTCCAGTGATTTCTTGGATGAAGTTCGAGACTGTTTTTTTTGTTTGCAGCAGAACCAACTAATCTGCTTGATCAGTTTTGTCAACCAAGGAGATCCTCGAAAAAAATCCAGAGATCACTGAAGAGGTTAAATAATCACAAAAATAGTACCTTCAATATTCCCTTTTTAATAATGCTGATTATAATGGATTTAAGAGCCTTGATTCTATTGATCTTATAATGACGAAAGGAACTGGACTATGACATTTTTCTTATTATGTAGAATGTCCCCAAAGAATACTGTACATTCCACTGAGGGATATTGGGCCAAATGAAAACGATCAAATCTGATGAATGGGAAACTAAAGTTTTTATTAGAAGAGAAGAATTTATAGGAGCATCAAAAGGCGAAATAGTTGGTATTATCCAATATGTTCAAAAAAAAGAGGGTAAAAAAAAAAGTATTCGAATGATTAAAAAGCGACTATGAAAATACGGGCCAATGAAAAAAAGGGTTCTTTCAGTTGTGTAGACAAATCTCAGAGAAAAATATTCCTACAGCCCCCAAAGCTAATAATTATACAGGACCTAAAATAACAAATTAAGTAACATTATAGTTACGAGGGACATTTATAAACAGTAAAGAAATTATAACAAGAGGAATTAGTCATCCACAAACAAGATTTTTAATATATTCCCCCAAATTGGTATTGGCCGGAGATGTTAATGAAATTTTTATTTTGAACAGGGATGTCACTTAACAAATTAGTAAGCTGAAATCGATAGTAGGATTGTTAAAATAAATTATATACGATATAATAAGAACCCCCTTAATGAGTATCATTTGATTAATGAGGCATGGATTCATAATGGACTGTTCTACCCGACTAATTTATTGTCCTTCGCAAAACATTGAGGCAATGGACCACAATAAGGAATATAATGTTGTTTATCTGGAACAGTAATAAAATTGAAACAGAAACATACAAAAAAATGGTAAAAAAAATGGAGTTCATGATATAGGAGGAAAATTTTGTTATGGATCGAAGCATGACTGACCAATAAAAAAATAGATTGCATAAATGGTGTGAAATCAGAAGTGAGACAAGTCACTTGTGGCATTCCCAATAAAGAGGCCCATTTTCATTCATAATTCACATTAATGACGTTGAGAGTGACATGAATGATACAAGTGACAGAATGATACAAATGAATGATAAAATGACATGAATGATACAAGTGACATGAATGATACAAGGACATGAATGATAAAAAAAAAAACCAATAGTAAATTTGAGTGGATGCCATTGGGCTTCACGCAGATTTTGAAAAAATAATGTCGGTCTAAAAAAATGACAGTTACGCTTCATTATGGACAAGTGTGAAGTCCTAATCCTTAGGAATGAAAAATTTAAACGGGTTGTGTACAGCTCGATCACGTAGAATTTAGAAAGATTTGAGTCATGGTAAGCAGAAATTGGAAACTAAGAAAACAGTACCTAATGAGCGCAAAAAGGCTAAAGATTAATACTTGGGTTTATATCCAGAAGTATAAATAACACGAGTTCAAAAAAATTTTTTTACAGTCTTTAACTCGTTAGTAAGACCTCAAGTAGGACCCCAACAGAATGGATTTATCAGACACATGTACATCATAAGAATTGTAAAAAAAAACCTTTTTTTGGGATTTGTCTTTTTTTCCCGTGGTATTGATATCATTTATAATATGTTACAAAGGATATACATGCATGGAAGAAATACAGAGAGGGATGGCAAAATTACTGGGGAAAGCAGTTTCTGATCGACTTAAACTTTTTGGGGTTTTTTTAAAAAAATTTTTCTACTTTGTAAATTTGAATTTGCCAATTTGTCTAAAGAATTTCTAAGCATGTAATAAATTAAGCCCCTTCTGATCAGCTTCAAACCCTAAATGCTGATGATTTAACAGCAGTATTTGATTTATTTTGGGCTGTGGGTGCCAATTGAATATTTTTCCAGTATTATCAAACTGATTTTTTTAAAAATTAAAAAAGAGAAAATAAACTGGAAAAAAAAAAACCCGCTGTTTTATGTTAAGAGGGAAGACATTCTTTCTTTCTTACAATTTTTCGTTCATTAATCGAGAACGATATACGATCGACTTCAAACCTCAATGGCTGCGTAATATATCTTGTGCAAGATTATGGGACTAGTATAGGGCACCCTGGCCTTTAAACAGGACATTCCTAAGTTTTTCGTTTCAAGTGTTAGGCGGAGACAGACGCCTCTGATCGGCATCAATATTTTTAACACTGGTGTATACAACTTACAAGGAGGTTTGTATATTAAACGGAGGGGATGCCATGTTATCGCTTTTTTTCTGGAAATGCTCACAAACTTTTACACCTTTTATTTTTTTGCCTTTTATGCTGGGACGGGCCAAGGGAAATGAACTTATCTCCCCACTGTCATGGGGTTTTAACCCCATCCGTTCCGTGGTTTATCTTCTTGCTCGTATCGAATCTGAATGCCTCCCATTCCCCACCCTTATATGACCCCCGGGTTTAACGCTTTATACTGATTAAAATATAACAATAGGATCTATATAAATCTTCAGCGGCTGGTTTTTCGTATTAAATGGGAAAGGGAAAGTTTCATGGTTTATGTGTTTGACA
>WNWK01029326.1:0-24518 GCA_009830355.1 Cherax destructor | reverse complement strand
TACAAAGGGAGCAGTAGAAAATTATTTAAAGATATTTTTAAATTAATAAAATATTTTTTTCTACAAGTAAAGCCCATCTGACATGAATGACGTACTACTAAAAGAAAATTCAGGTTATGCTGAGCATTTCCCCAAATTTTTGGTTTTTCCGTCCCAGGAGGGGGACCCACACCAGTCCACCTAACCCCCGGAGGGGGACCCCCCAGTCCACTCCCCCGGATCCACCCCACCACCCCACTTAACACCCGGGGATGGGAAAATTTAACCCCCCTTCCCCTTAACCCCAGGATGCGACCGACCCCAAACCCCCTTTCCCCCCCCTTTTTCTGGGGGGAAAACTGAAAAACGGTTTTAAAAAACAGTCCGATTTTTCCCCCTTTGCAAAGGGGCCCAACACATCCCAAACGAATTTTTCCCCCGGGCCAAAACAAGTCCATCAACCGGGGGGAAAAAATACTTAAGAATCAGTCCCCTTCAGTCTGGAGGAGAGTTCAGCCCCATAGTCTGGAACGATCTGAAGCAGAAGTTTGAGAACGGTGTCTTAAACACTCGTCGAAGGTGAGGTGGAAGGATCTCACAGACGAAAGTGACGGGATCCACTGTATACAATACTCAAGATATCATCAATAATTGTATCATCTGACACTCGATAGGGACCCGATATACAGACACATTAATAGATATACGATGGAGATTCGTTCCTGACTCTTGCTCGTGACAAGTCATAGCAGCTCACCTGGCAGAGTCTCCCTACGATCCTGCTGGGAGGTAATCCTTGAGCCTGCGATCCACGATGACTCACCGAGTGAAGATCAAGGCTAAAGGATCTTCCACCACTGAGGCCAGCTGGATCTTCCACCACTGAGCCAAAGGATCTTCCACCACTGGAGGCGAAGGATCTTCCACCACCAGAGGCTAAAGGATCTTCCACTCACTGAGGCTAAAGGATCTTCCACCACTGAGGCTAAAGGATCTTCCACCATTGAGGCTAAAGGACTTCCACCACTGAGGCTAAAGGATCTCCACCACTATAGCTGAGTGATCTCTCCACCACTCGAGCGCCAAAGTTGATCTTCCACCACTGAGGCAGAAGATCTTCCAACACTGAGGCTTAAAGGATCTTCCACAACTGGAGGTCAAACTTGCCCTCGCAACTACCTTAAAACAAATAGTCTGCATTTGAAATTTTCTGGTATTGCAACTCTTCTAGAAGCCTTCCTCGTCACTTCCTTAATGATGAGGAAGCAGAAAAAGTCCTCTCACCTCCTACAAACCTTTTGACGATCAAGGTTTTGCTCTCACAACGTCACCATTCATGTGAACAAAACGATTCAGTTTATGAAATGACTAGATAAATTCATCACCTCCATGTCTACTGAAGAAATCAAACAGTCGATCGAAGACCTAACGACATTGGGCCGCATTAGAAGGTATGTAATCAAGATCCCCAATGCTTCATCAATAATCACACTTCTAGACGAAACATGGGCCAAGGCAGAGCTCTCTCAGATAGTCTCAGCTTCCTACTACTACAATAACCCCAGTCAGCTTTGAACCAGAACGCTTTCAGCATATTTCACCTTGCTGACATGTTTCTTGCAGTCACTCTACCTGACCTGTACTTAGCTCTGTGAAGACGTGTCGTGGTAGTTCTTCAGAATCTGAACAAGATGTCCTCCAGCCATCACCAGCGTCAGAATGAAATGAACTTAGGTGGCTAAGCTTCAGATACAGTATGACTAAATTCGATAGAAAACAAGAGGATTCTGCAGTAATCCTCCTGTTGTGAATCCTCAAGTCAAGAAAGGTACCTGGACTGTGGCTGGAATGCATGGGACAAAGCTAAGGATCAAGAGGATTAGATGGAGAGGTAGGAAACAACGAAGATCCGTGGAGACGTTGTGGAAACATCGAACCGATTCTCTGTGCAACCCGATGAATGTGAGTCGACTTCGGGAACGTCACGACGAACGACACCAAGGAAGGTAAAAACATTGTTGTTGTTGGGGATAGCCAAGGTTAGAAGATAAGAGGGGGCCTTCTGTTTTGAATGATACAGAGTAGAGACAGAGGCGTCGGCTTTCCTGGGGCTGGATGGAGGATATTGTTAGCCATCTGGACGACATCATGAGAGGTGTAATGGGAGCAATCCTATTATCTGTCTCACTGCTGGAGGCAACCAGATGTTGGCAGACGTGTAGGGAGTGAGGACTCGACTAGTAGGTAGGTCAGCAATAGACACACTAGGAAGAAGGGTGTGGAACCCCGCCCAAGTATGTATTTTCACAAGGAGGAGTTGGAATAATTGTTGTCCAGGCAAATTAAAGCCACTCGCTGGTTGACAAATAATGTAAAAGAAAATACAGTGTAAATCATTCATAGACAACTGGACTTCTTCTATGGCAGAAAAGACATGTGGATGAAAAGATGGGGTTCACTTATCTAGGTCTGCGGAAAAAGGAGAAAACGGCGGCAATCCTCATGGAGTGTGGTTTTGTTAAGGCTTTAAAACTATAAAAATAACAGTGTATAGCCTGTGGGGAAAAGGATGTCCATGTAGTAATATTATGAGTTCTAGGGAACTAGCATTGAGGGCAAGAGAATATGTGGATACTGAGTCAGTGGTACCGATGACAAGGACAGTAATAGGTGATAGGGAAAACAGGAATGAGAGGAAGGGCAAAGAAAGGAGGGTCTTTATATATTATATTTCTTCATAGACCAATAGTCGTAGTGCTAGGAATAAAGAGCTGGACGAGTTAAGATTAGTTGTTAGTGCAGGTAATATTGATGTTTTTGCAATAATTGAGATATGGTTTAATATGAAAAATCGGGACATACCTGCCCGAATGTCACATCCAGGGTTTTAATTGTTCAAAGAGACAGAAGTATCGGGAAGGGGGTGGGTGGCGCCTTCTATGGTCCGTGATCATTTCAAATTTGTTGCATAAAAACAAGTATAAAGTCTGAAACATTACATGCAGTTTGTCTGGATAGAATTTTCAGAGGGTGTGAAAAAGTGATTATAGGCGATATACCGTCCTCCAAACTTAGATAGGGAACAAGGGAGACTACTTTGGGAGGAAATTGTTAAGGCCACGCTGCACGATAACGTAGTAATTCTAAGGGACTTTAACTTTGGTCAACGATTTGGAATTTCATAGGAATTTAGAATCTAACGACTTTTTAGGTTATTCAGGATTGTTTTTGAACCAGTTTGAGACAGAACCTAAAAGGGAAGAATCGATTGACTTGTTCTGGCAAACAAGGAAACCCTTGTTATTAATTTAGAAAATTATGAGAACTCAGCACAATCAATTACAAATCAATTACCTTAACATTGAATGACAAGACAGTAGTGGATAATCATTAATGTCCCAGATCGCTAGTACAGATCACAAATGACTAGAGAACACTATTATCTGTGATCACAGTGTTTGAATTGAGCTATCAATATGGAGTTTTTCTGAACACTATACAGGCCAGCTCTGAAAAGAACATTTATCCCAGAGTAAACAGGCACCAGATCAAGTAGAAATGACCCAAAATGGATGAATAATAGGCCTGGTATATATTTTAGGAGAAAGAAAGGGACTCAGGCTCATAAAAAGAGGTGAGGGTCATCTTATAAATCAGTATACTGACATTATGAGGGACGTTAAAAAGGGATAAGAAAACTAAACGGACTTAAGAAATTAAAGTTGCTAGGGATTCAAACAACTCCAAAGCGTCATATTGAGCAGAACAAAAGTTAGAGATAAGATAGGTCCCCAAAACAATCCTGCATCTTACTGACAAGGAGAATGATATGTGCTCTATTTTAATAATTATTTTCTCTCTGCTTTCTACACAAGAAGACACTCATTAAGATCCAGAAATTAATTTTTATAGCATTCTGATGATGATATAAATTATGTAATATCACAGTCACTAGCAAAATGGTTATGAAACAGTAGAGACCATTGAAACAAAATAAGTCAATGGGTCCAGAGTGAATGTTTTGCAAGGGCTTTATATGAATAAAATGGAACTCTGTAAACCATTAACTAACATTTTTAATCTCAGTCTTCAAACAGGTGTAGTGTCTGATATGTGGAAGATGACTAATGTAATTCTATTTTTAAAGCAGGGAACAAGTCATCACTGTCAAACACGCCCAAGCCTGTCCTTAATGGTAATTCACATAGAGTCTATTATATCTGATATTATAGAAGCTATCTGATAAAAATAAGTTGATTAATTATACTCAAGTATGGATTCAATGAGGGTTTGTTCTAGCTTAAAATAATTTATTAATCTTTCTTCATAAAGCTTTGAGGCTGTTGATCACGACAAAGAATTGATATTGTTTATTTAGATTTTAGTAAGGCTTTGATAGGGTATCGCACCAGAGACTGTTAAAGAAAGTTGCAGCTCATGGCATTGGGGAAAAGTGTTGTCATGGATCGAGTCATGGCTCACGAACAGGAAGCAGAGAGTGTGCATTAATGTTTAACCAATGGGGATCTGTAATATGGCGGCCTACAGGATCAGTCTTGGTCCTGTAAGAAAGAGTTATAATATATAAATGACTCAGAAGAGGGAATTACTAGTGACACATAAAATTCGTTGACTTATTAATAAAGATAGGATAATTGATTCAAACATAGATGTCATGGAAACTTCAGGATACTAGATGTAGGGACAAACTTAATTTATGGTCTGAAAATAGCAGATGGAAGTTCATGTGATGTTTGTATATGTCTTAAATAAAGAGTGTCCATAACCCTAGCACTTATAAGTTAATTAATGTAGAACTGAATATTCAGATTAAGCAGAAAGGACTCAAAGTTATGGTAAGCAAGGTAACCTTAAAACCAAGAGAGCAAATGCCCTAAGCCTGCACTATGAATAAGGCAAATAGATTACTGGGATTTATATCAAGAAGTGTTAGCAACAGAAGTCCAGAGGTTATATTACTTTCCCGACGAAAGACAAAAAGGAAGGTAAAAACATTGTTGTTGGGGGGGGACAGTCAGGTTGGAATGGATAGGGCTTTCTGTTTGATTGATAGGAGGGGGGAGACAGAGGGTTTGCTTTCCGGGGGGCTGGGATGGAGGATATTGTTAGCCGCCCTGGACGCTCATGAGGGATGGGAGCAATCCTTGTCTGTCCATTTGGAGGCAACGATGTTGCAGACGTAGGAGTGAGGACCTGACTAGCAGGTTTAGGTCACAATAGACATAATTAGGAAGAAGGTGGAACCTGTCATATGGTATTTGCCAAGGAGAGGAGTTGAAGAATGGCTGTCCAGGGCAATTGGTGTCAATTGCTGGCTGGACAAATATTAAGGAAAATTCAGAAAACATTCATTGATAACTGGGACCTCTTCTATGGCAGAAATGACATGTAGCCAGGGATGGGGTTCTATCCAGGTCTGGTGGGCACTGGAAACTGCAGTGGAGGGAGTTTGTTAGGGCAAAACAAAATAGTTAGTGTGGGGGTTTGGGGAAAACAGAGAAGCCCAGTGTAGTAATATTAGTTGAAAGGAAAAATTTAGTAATGGCAGAATAAGGTGGATAGTGGAAAGCTAGTGACACTAAAAGACAAGGACAGAAGAGGAAAACAGAGAACGGGGGAAGGGTAAGAGAAAGGAGGTTCTAAATATATATTACACCAATAGTCGTAGTGCTAGGAATAAGATGACGAGTTGAGATTAGTTGCAAGTACGGGGAATTGATGTTTTGCAATAACTGAGACATGGTTAATTTTGAAAATCGGGACTTGCCTGCCGAATGTCAATTCAGGGTTTTTAAAATTTTTCCAGAGAAGTATCGGAAGGTGGTCAATTTATGTCCGTGATCATTTAAATGGCATTTTAAAAAGTATAAAGTTGAAACACATACATCTGTCTGGATAGAATTTTCAGAGGGGTGAAAAAATTGATTTTTTGGTGATTTTACGTCCTCAACCAGATAGGGAACAAGGGGGACTACTTTTGGAGGAAATTGTTAAGGCACAAGCACGATACGTGTAATTTAGGACTTTAACTTTAGTCAGGGTTGATTTTGGGAATTCATGAAGGAATTTGAATCTAAGACTTTTTAAAGGGATTCGATTGTTTTTTTAAGCAGTTTTTAAAGAACCTACAAGGGGGAAAAAACCTACTTTTACGGTCTTTAAAAAAAGGAAACCCTTTGTTAATAATTTAGAAATTACAGAGAACTCGGCTCGAAAGTCAATTACCTTTAGGATTGATAAATGGTATAAAATACAAACAATGGAAAATAAAAACAAAACAGTATATGATCTTTTATGAAGCTTTTCAAAAGCAGTGGGGTTTACGAGCCAGAAGATCTACCTGGAAATGAAAATAGATATATAGGCAGCCCGTGGAGAATGCCGTCAGATGGGAAAACTGCATGTGAGTCTTTGGGGAGGGGAAAACATAGTGTACTTAAAGGACCTGCAGGTACCATTCTTGAGTTCTAGGTGGATAGTTGAAGAAGTTTCTTGGCAATAGGTTCAGCTATGTTGTAGAAGTGTTGTTAAAGTTGTTGGAAATAAGATGAGTGATGATTCTAGGATTCTTCGTATTGCGTGTTTTTCTGCGTGAGCCCTTTCGAAATTGATAGGTTGTGATTTGGTTGAAAAACAGCATTTTTGAGTCGCCCCTCTGCCCTAATTGTTCTTTAAAGCGGTTTAGTCCTGGATGTTTCCCGGAATCTACTGACACAGGATTGTGTATACCCCCCGCCGTGGATTGAAGCCCCCCGCATTTGGGAAGTCCTTAATGGTGGTGGATGTGGGAGGGGGGAAAATTGAATGAGGTCTTAGAAAATGTTGAAACTGTTTGGGGAAAAGGAGTTGGTGGAAGGACTAGATTCTCTTATCTTTTCACTTTTTTTTGTATGTCCAAAACTTTAACCAGAACAACGGCTTCACAAATAGTTTAACCATTGCCCAAAAACTTCTTCAACGCTATCCCCCCTGAACTCAAAAAAGAAAATGGAGGTCCTTTTTAAATCACACTCTGTTTTCACACTACTTTAAGACTCACATGCAGCTTTCTCCATCTGACCCAGCATTCTCCACCTGACTGTACCCTATATATTTTCTCTATGTTGCTCATTTTCCAGGTAGATCTGTCTGTGACTGATAAGCCACTGCGTGGGCGAACGTTGTCAATAAAGGATCATTATACTTTTATGTGTTTATTTTTACCTTTAGCATTGAATGGATGTAGATAGAGGGATAATTCAGTAATGGTCCCAGATTTTCGCTTAGCAGATTGTAATGGACTTAGAGAACACTTATCAACTGTGGACTGGGGTGAAGAAGAGAGGTATCAATATGACAGTTTTCTTAACACTATACAGGCTGCCCAAAGAACATTTATCCCGTATAAAGAAATTAGATCAAGTAGAAATGACCCAAAATGGATGAATAATAGGCTCAAATATTTTTTAGGGCAGAAGAAAGGAATTTATAGGCGCATAAAAGAGGTGAGGGTCATCTTATAAATCAGTATACGGGACATTAAGAGGGACGTTAAAAGGGAATAAGAAAAGCTAAACGGGACTATGAAATTAAAGTTGCTAGATTCAAAAACTAACCCAAATTTTTTTTCCAGGTTTATAGAACAAAAGTTAGGATAAGATAGGTCCCCTTAAAATAATTTTGGGCATCTTACTGACAAGGAGAATGATATGTGTCATTTTAATAATTATTTTCTCTCGGTTTTCACACAGGAAGACATTAATAATATCCCAGTAATTAATTTTACAGAGGCCCAGAAGAAGATAAATTATGTAATATCACAATCACTAGCGAAATGATTATGAAACAGCTGGACCGACTGAAACAAAATAAATCGCCGGGTCCTGATGAGCTTTTTGCAAGGGTTCTTAAGGAATGCAAAATGGAACTCTGTGAACCAATATCTAACCTTTTTAATTTATCTCTTCAAACTGGTGTAGTGTCTGATATGTGGAAGATGGGTAATGTAATTCCTATTTTTAAAGCAGGGGACAAGTCACTACCGTCAAACTACCGCCCAATAAGCCTGACCTCAATTGTAGGCAAATTACTAGAGTCAATTATAGCTGATATTATTAGAAGCCATCTAGATAACCATAATTTGATTAATGATACCCAGCATGGATTCACGAGGGGCCGTTCCTGCCTATCTAATTTATTAACCTTCTTCAGTAAAGCTTTTGAGGCTGTTGATCACGATAAAGAATTCGATATTGTTTATTTAGACTTTAGTAAGGCTTTTGATAGAGTACCGCACCAGAGACTGTTAAAGAAAGTGGCAGCTCATGGCATTGGGGGAAAAGTGCTGTCATGGATCGAGTCATGGCTCACCAATAGGAAGCAGAGAGTGTGCATAAATGGGGTTAAATCCGAATGGGGACTTGTAACAAGTGGTGTTCCACAGGGATCAGTCTTAGGCCCATTGTTATTTATAATATAAGAACATAAGAACATAAGAAAGGAGGAACACTGCAGCAGGCCTGTTGGCCCATACTAGGCAGGTCCTTCACAATCCATCCCACTAACAGAATAATTGCCCAACCTAATTTTCAATTCTACCCAAGAAATAAGCTTTGCAGATTCTATTAACTCAAGTGCGAGTCCCACTCAAATCCAACCCCTCTCACTCATGTATTTATCCAACCTAAATTTGAAACTACCCAAGGTCCTAGCTTCATATAACCTCTTCAATGACCTTGATGAGGGAATTACTAGTGATATGAGCAAATTCGCCGACGACACGAAGATAGGTAGGATAATTGATTCAAACATAGATGTCATAGAACTTCAGGAAGATTTAGACAAACTTAATTCGTGGTCAGAAAAGTGGCAGATGCAGTTCAATGTAGATAAATGCAAGGTTCTGAAGCTCGGGAGTGTCCATGACCCAAGCACTTATAAGTTAAATAACGTAGAACTTAGCCATACAGATTGCGAGAAGGACTTGGGGGTGATGGTAAGCAGCAACCTTAAACCAAGACAGCAATGCCTAAGCGTACGTAATAAGGCAAATAGATTACTGGGATTTATATCAAGAAGTGTTAGCAACAGAAGTCCAGAGGTTATATTACAGCTTTATACATCATTAGTAAGGCCTCACCTAGATTACGCAGCTCAGTTCTGGTCTCCATATTACAGAATGGACATAAATTCGTTAGAAAACATTCAGCGTAGAATGACTAAATTAATACATAGCATTAGAAATCTTCCTTACGAAGAAAGATTGAAGACCCTAAAATTACATTCACTTGTAAGACGTAGAATGAGGGAGACATGATCGAGGTATACAAGTGGAAAATGGGTATTAACAAAGGGGATATAAATAAGGTCTTGAGGATATCTTCCAAGAGAGACCCGCAATAATGGATTCAAGTTAGATAAGTTTAGATTTAAAAAGGATATAGGAAAGTATTGGTTTGGAAATAGGGTAGTTGATGAGTGGAACAGCCCTGCCTAGTAGGGTTATTGAAGCTAGGACCTTGGGTAGTTTCAAATTTAGGTTGGATAAATTCATGAAGAACATAAGAACATAAGAGGAACACTGCAGCAGGCCTGTTGGCCCATACTAGGCAGGTCACTTCACAATCCATCCCACTAACAGAATATTTGCCCAACCCAATTTTCATCCTACCCAACAATGATGAGATGGTTGATTTGAGTGACTTTCTGCATGAGTGGGTAAATTGTCAAAGCTTATTTCTTGGGTAGCATTGAAAATTGGGTTGAGAAATATTCTCTTAGTGGGACTGATTGTGAAGGACTGCCTAGTAGGGCCAAAAGGCCTGCTGCAGTGTTCCTCCTTTCATGTTCTTATAAAAGTATTGGTTTGGAAATAGGGTAGTTGATGAGTGGAACAGTCTGCCTAGTAGGGTTATTGAAGCTAGGACCTTGGGTAGTTTCAAATTTAGGTTGGATAAATTCATGAGTGAGAGGGTTGGATTTGAGTGGGACTCGCGCATGAGTGGGTAGAATTGTCAAAGCTTATTTCTTGGGTAGCATTGAAAATTGGGTTGAGCAAATATTCTGTTAGTGGGACGGATTGTGAAGGACCTGCCTAGTATGGGCCAACAGGCCTGCTGCAGTGTTGCTCCTTTCTTATGTTCTTATGTTCTTATAAGTTTAGATTTAAAGGATATAGGAAGTATTGGTTTGGAAATAGGGTAGTTGATGAGGGAACAGTCTGCCTAGTAGGGTTATTGAAGCTAGGACCTTGGGTAGTTTCAAATTTAGGTTGGATAAATTCATGAGTGAGAGGGGTTGGATTTGAGTGGGACTCCGCATGAGTGGGTAGAATTGTCAAAGCTTATTTCTTGGGTAGCATTGAAAATTGGGTTGAGCAAATATTCTGTTAGTGGGACGGATTGTGAAGGACCTGCCTAGTATGGGCCAACAGGCCTGCTGCAGTGTTGCTCCTTTCTTATGTTCTTATTTTAAGTTTAGATTTAGAAAGGATATAGGAAAGTATTGGTTTGGAAATAGGGTAGTTGATGAGGGAACAGTCTGCCTAGTAGGGTTATTGAAGCTAGGACCTTGGGTAGTTTCAAATTTAGGTTGGATAAATTCATGAGTGAGAGGGTTGGATTTGAGTGGGACTCGCGCATGAGTGGGTAGAATTGTCAAAGCTTATTTCTTGGGTAGCATTGAAAATTGGGTTGAGCAAATATTCTGTTAGTGGGACGGATTGTGAAGGACTGCCTAGTATGGGCCAACAGGCCTGCTGCAGTGTTCCTCCTTTCTTATGTTCTTATGTTCTTATGAAGAATGAGGGGAGACATGATCGAGGTATACAAGTGGAAAATGGGTATTAACAAAGGGGATATAAATAGGGTAGTTGATGAATGGAACAGTCTGCCTAGTAGGTTTATTGAAGCTAGGACCTTGGGTAGTTTCAAATTTAGGTTGGATAAATTCATGAGTGAGAGGGGTTGATTTGAGTGGGACTTGCACATGAGTAAATAGTATTATCAAAGCTTTTTCTTGGGTAGCATTAAAAATTAGGTTGAGCAAATATTCTGTTAGTGGGATGGATTGTGAAGGACTTGCCTAGTATTGGCCAACAGGCCTGCTGCAGTGTTCCTCCTTTCTTATGTTCTTATGTGAAGAACAAGAAGATATGTTCCACCTGTGGGTCTGAAGGTCATGACTTTGGCTTCCGCACCTCTACTGCTGCTGCTACCTGCATCAACTGTAAGAGTGATCATCATACTCTGGCAGCCAAATGTCCTGTTCGTAAGGAGATCCTTTCCAAGAAGTTAATGGAAGACTTTAAGAAGACACCAGGTAACTCTCCAACTTATGCTGCAATAACCAAACTCCAGTCTACAACCACCAAGATCCTGCAAGCCACTCAGCAGCCTCCACCACCACCTACACCACCACCACCACCTACACCACCCACCTCTTCTCTACCTGATGATATCTCCACGAAAATTTATTATTTCATGATGTTTGGTCACTTGCAAAATGAAGCTCAACCAGGATCATTCAACATATATATAAACGAACTTCTTGCCCTCAACAATATGCCAGCATTCAACTTCCCAGCAAGTCCTCCATCACCACCACCACCACCACCACCACCACCACCACCACCAGCTAGTCCTCCCTCACCACCACCACCAGCTAGTCCTCCTTCAGCTGATATTTTGAAGATGATTCCAAAAGTTGTCAGCTTCGCTGCGCCAGATGACTTGCAAGAATTGCTGCTTGAAGACGACACTTGCTCTACACCAGTCTCCACCAATGAGAGTCCACCGCTACCTCTCACCAACACTACTACCAAGAACCAATCAGCTGCCTCCCTGCCCATCGAGACAGCCACCTCCCACCAATGAGAAGCATCCAACCGCTACTGCCACGAACCAATCACCGTCCTTGCCTTCAACCAGCTCTACTTCTACGAACCAATCACCACTCTCCCCTGAACCTTCCGCCATTCCTGGAGTCCTATTCTACACCACTCAATCGTTCAATGACAAAATGCCTGCCCCTGAACTTCTCAAACGACTCCAAAACGGAACTGCCAAGTTCGTCTGTACTGAATGTGTCATCAAAACCGATTCAGTCCTCGCTAACCATAAAAGCAACCAACCATTTGAGGTATATCACTTCACACAAAAGAAATACAACTCATTAAACAACGGAAAACTGATCAAGTAAACTCCCCACCAACACATCACTGATGTTCGTACCTGTGACTGCCTTCTTGACCTTCCCTGCCTGCCTGACGCCACCCTCATCGCCCCTTCATAGGAGCCATGTACCGTCGTCCCTGATTACTCTCCATCCATTGTTAGGTTGGATAAATTCATGAGTGAGAGGGGTTGGATTTGAGTGGGACTCGCGCATGAGTGGGTAGAATTGTCAAAGCTTATTTCTTGGGTAGCATTGAAGATTGGGTTGAGCAAATATTCTGTTAGTGGGACGGATTGTGGAGGACCTGCCTAGTATGGGCCAACAGGCCTGCTGCAGTGTTCCTCCTTTCTTATGTTCTTATGTTCTTATCAACACCTGCAGTACATCAGAACCACTTGCTCCACAGTGGTTGGGCCACTGATCTTTCCTACTATCCTCTCCTCCACCATCCCATCCTTTTCCAGTATTTCCATCCTTCCCCATCTTACCGATGCTCTGGTCGTCAAGTTCAAGTATCAGCTGACCTTTCTCACAAATAACGTAATATAACGAAGATCAGGACACCTACGAGGATGACGGGGTGGGTATTGAGTGCTTTCAAAACAAGGGAAATAATGCCAGTGGTGACACTCTTCAGATCGCTAGTGCTCCATCATTTGAACATAAGAACATAAGAAAGGAGGAACACTGCAGCAGGCCTGTTGGCCCATACTAGGCAGGTCCTTCACATTCCATCCCACCAACAGAACACTTGTTCAACCCAACTTTCAATGCTACCCAAGAAATAAGATTTGATAATTTTATTTACTCATGTGCAATTCCCACTCAAATCCAACCCCTCTCACTCATGAATTTATCCAACCTAAATTTAAAACTACCCAAGGTCCTAGCTTCAATAACCCTACTAGGCAGACTGTTCCACTCATCAACTACCCTATTTCCAAACCAATACTTTCCTATATCCTTTCTAAATCTAAACTTATCTAACTTGAATCCATTATTGCGGGTTCTCTCTTGGAGAGATACCCTCAAGACCTTATTTATATCCCCTTTGTTAATACCCATTTTCCACTTGTATACCTCGATCATGTCTCCCTCATTCTACGTCTTACAAGTGAATGTAATTTAAGGGTCTTCAATCTTTCTTCGTAAGTAAGATTTCTAATGCTATGTATTAATTTAGTCATTCTACGCTGAATGTTTTCTAACAATTTATGTCCATTCTGTAATATGGAGACCAGAACTGAGCTGCGTAATCTAGGTGAGGCCTTACTAATGATGTATAAAGCTGTAATATAACCTCTGGACTTCTGTTGCTAACACTTCTTGATATAAATCCCAGTAATCTATTTGCCTTATTACGTACGCTTAGGCATTGCTGTCTTGGTTTAAGGTTGCTGCTTACCATCACCCCCAAGTCCTTCTCGCAATCTGTATGGCTAAGTTCTACGTTATTTAACTTATAAGTGCTTGGGTTATGGACACTCCCGAGCTTTAGAACTTTGCATTTATCTACATTGAACTGCATCTGCCATTTTTCTGACCAGGAATTGAGTTTGTCTAAATCCTCCTGAGTTCACTGACATCTACGTCTGAATCGATTATCCTACCTATCTTCGTGTCTCAGCGAATTTGCTCATATCACTAGAAATTCCCTCGTCAAGGTCATTTATATATATTATAAACAACAACGGGCCCAAACCGATCCCTGTGGAACGCCACTTGTTACAGTCCCCATTCAGATTTAACCCCATTAATGCACACCTCTGCTTCCTATTGGTGAGCCATGACTCGATCCATGAAAACACTTTTCCCCCAATGCCATGAGCAGCCACTTTCTTTAACAGTCTCTGATGTGGTACTCTATCAAAAGCCTTACTAAAATCCAAATAAACAATATCGAATTCTTTATCATGATCAACTGCCTCAAAAGCCTTACTGAAAAAAGTTAATAAATTAGTTAGGCAGGAACGGCCCCTGGTGAATCCATGTTGAGTATCATTAATCAAATTATGCCTATCGAGATGGCTTCTTATGTTATCAGCTATAATCGACTCTAATAATTTGCCTACAATTGATGTTAGACTTATTGGGCGGTAATTTGATGGTAACGACTTGTCCCCTGCTTTAAAAATAGGAATTACATTAGCCATCTTCCACGTATCAGACACTACACCTGTTTGAAGAGATAGGTTAAAAATGTTAGTTAAGGGTTCACAGAGTTCAATTTTGCATTCCTTAAGAACCCTTGAAAAAGCTCATCAGGGCCTGGCGATTTATTTTGCTTCAAACGGTCTATCTGTTTGATAACTATTTCGCTAGTGACTGTGATACTACATAATTTATCTTCTTCAGGCCTACTAAAATACCTAATTCTTGGGATATTATTAGTGTCTTCCTGAGTGAAAACCGAGAGAAAATAATTATTAAAAATAGAGCACATTTCATTATCTTTGTCAGTAAGATACCCATAATTATTTTTAAGGGGACCTATCTTATCTCTAACTTTTGTTCTATACACCTGGAAAAACTTTTGGGTTAGTTTTCGAATCCCTAGCAACTTTAATTTCGTAGTCCCGCTTAGCTTTTCTTATCCCCTTTTTAACGTCCCTCTTAATGTCAATATACTGATTCATAAGATGACCCTCACCTCTTTTGATACGCCTATAAATTCCTTTCTTCTGCCCTAAAAGATATTTGAGCCTATTATTCATCCATTTTGGGTCATTTCTATTCGATCTAATTTCTTTATATGGGATAAATGTTCTTTGGGCAGCATGTATAGTGTTCAGAAAACTGTCATATTGATAGCTCTCTTCATTCCCCAGTCCACAGATGATAAGTGTTCTCTAAGTCCATTGTAATCTGCTAAGCGAAAATCTGGGACCGTTACTGAGTTATTACTACTATGAAACTTCCATTCAATGCCAAAGGTAATTGATTTGTGGTCGCTTGCGCCGAGTTCCTCTGTAATTTCTAAATTATTAACAAGGGTTTCCTTGTTTGCCAGAACTAAGTCAAGCAGATTATTTCCCCTTGTAGGTTCTGTCACAAACTGCTTCAAAAAACAATCTTGAACTACTTCTAAGAAATCGTTAGATTCTAAATTCCCAGTCAAAAAATTCCAATCAATTTGACTAAAGTTGAAGTCACCCAGAATAACTACGTTATCGTGCATTGTGGCCTTAACAATTTCTCCCATAGTAGTCTCCCTTGGTCCCTATCTAAGTTTGGGGGACGGTATATCACACCTAAAATCAATTTTTCATGCCCCTCTGAAAATTCTATCCAGACAGACTCTGTATGTGTTATTTCAGACTTTATTCCCTTTTTTATGCAACAGTTCAAGCGATCTCGGACATACAGTGCCACTCCACCCCCCTTCCCGAAACTTCTGTCTACTTGGAACAATTTAAAACCCTGTATATGACATTCAGCAGGCATGTCCCTATTTTTCGTATTGAACCACGTCTCAGTTATGGTAAATACATCAATGTTACCTGCACTTGCAACTAATCTCAAATCGTCCATCTTATTCCTAGCACTACGACTATTTGTATAATACACTTTTAAAGACCCTCCTTTCTCTTTACCCTTCCTGCTCCATTCTGTTTTTCCACTATACATATTGCTCAGTGCTGACGGCCCCGTGCAAAACAGGAGAACTATCAGAGCTGGAACAAATACAGAGATCGTTTAAGGCCCACATAGAGCCAGTAAAGCACTTAAATTACTGGGAACGCCTTCAAATCTTGATCATGTACTCACTGGAGTGGAGGAGAGAGAAATACCTGGAAAATACTCGAAGGCTTGTAACAACAAACTGGAGTGAGAGATATGGGAGGAAATGTAAAATAAACCCAGTGAGGAGCAGGTGTGCAGTGGATACAATAAGGGAACACTATATCAACATTCGTGGCCCCAGACTATTCAACATCTTACGAGAAGATATCAGAAACATGGCTGGAACAAGAATAGAAGCCTTCAAGAGGAAACTGGGCAAGTATCTTCACCAAGTGCCAGATCAACTAGGTTATGATGGATATGTGGGGCAGTAGGCCTCCAGCAGCAACAGCCTGGTTTGCCAGACAAGCACCAGACGAGCCTGGCAAATGGCCAGGCAAATAGATTTTTAACGTCCCTCTTAATGTCGATATATTGATTCATAAGATGACCCTCATCTCTATTGATGAACCTATAAATTCCTTTCTTTTGCTCTAAAAGATGTTTGAGCCTATTATTCACTCATTTAGGGTCATTTTAATTCGATCGTATTTCCTTATATGGAATAAACGTTCTTTAAGCAGCATGTATAGTGCTTAGAAGGCTGTCATATTGATATCTCTCTTCTTTACCCTAGTCCACAGATGATAAGTGTTCTCTAAGCCCATTGTAATCTGCTAAGCGAAAATCTGGAACCGTTACTGAGTTATCCCTACTATCATACTTCCATTCAATGCTAAAGGTAATTGACTTGTGGTCGCTTGCACCGAGTTCTTCTGTAATTTCTAAATTATAAACAAAGGTTTCATTGATTGACAGAACCAAGTCAAGCAGGTTATTTCCCCTTGTAGGTTCTGTCACAAACTGTTTTAAAAAGCAATCCTGAACTAGCTCTATTAGTCGTTAGACTCAAAATTCCCAGACAAGGAATTCCAATCAATCTGACTAAAATTAAAGTCCCCTAGAATTACTACGTTATCGTGCCTTGTGGCCTTAACAATTTCCTCCCTAAGTAGTCTCCCGTGGTCTCTAAGTTTGGGGGACGGTATATCATGCCTAAAATCAATTTTTAATGGCCCTCTGAAAATTCTATCCAGTAAGACTCTGTATGTGTTATTTCAGACATTATACCCGCTTTTATGCAACAATTCAAGCGATCTCGGACATAGAGTGCCACCCCAACCCTCTTCCCGATACTTCTATCTACTTGGAACAATTTAAAATCCTGAATGTGACATTCAGCTGGCACGTCCCGATTTTTCGTATTAAACCACGTCTTAGTTATGGCAAATACATCAATGATACTAAAACTCACAATATTACTGCACTATTTCCTCCCTCAAAACCCATACCACTAACTATTTCTAGTTTAAAGCCCTAACAGCTCCCTCCACTGCAGTGGCCAGTGCCCCCACCCCAGACCTAGATAACTGAACACCATCCCTTGCGTATATGTCATTTCTGCTATAGAAAATGTTCCAGTTGTCAATGAATGTTACTGTATTTTCCTTACAGTGTAGTTACATTCATTGACAACTGGGACCTCTTCTATGGCAGAAATGACATGTATGCCAGGGATTTGGTTCACTATTCTAATGTTATGCAGCTGGTGTCAGGCACTGATCACTGGAGTGTTGCTCTGGAGTTACGTTGCTGGTGTTAGGTTAAGATAACTGTAATACTGTTCTGATGTATCGTTGTGCAGTTAGGGTTAGATAACTTTTGTTCTGCACTGTTGTTATGGATGAGGTTATGGTGACTGTAACACTGTTTTCTTTTATGGGGGATGTGTCAGGCTAAAATCATTGTAGCACTGCTTTGGTATTATGTGGATGGTGTCAGACTAGTCTCACTGTAGCACAGTTATGTTGCTGGTGTCATGTAAAGATTGCTGCACTGGGCCATAAGTGGTTGCAGGGATCGAGTCACAGCTCCTGGCACTGGCCACTGTATCACTTCTTGTGTATGTAAATGGTGTCATGTTACTATCACTACAGCAGGTGTGAGTTTACGATCCCTGTAGCACTGTCCTGGTTTTATGAAGTTTGTCTTAATTTAATTAGCAATAGCTCATCTTAAGCATAATCCTCAATTACAAATTATAAATTACTTTATGGTGACTGTGTAAATTTATGTAGTGTTGTTTTGAACACGACTCATGAAATCGTAATGACACGATTGGAAACAGATCATACCACGGGTGGGGTTAGAACCCGCGATCAGAGAGTCTCAAAACTCCAGACCGTCGCGTAAGCCACTGGGCCAGCTAGCTTCAATAAGATTCATCCAACTAGGTATATTTCTACACCATAGGAAGGTTAGCATAGGCACCACTGTGACCACAAATGCAAGTTTTTACAGACGAATCTTGTTGATGGCTTTGAGGGGGACTTGAGCTAGAGTTCGTCACGGCCATGCTAGCGGGAGAATCTTGTTGATGGCTTTGAGGGGGACTTGAGCTAGAGTTCGTCATGGCCATGCTAGCGGGAGATTCGTCTGTAAAAACTTGCATTTGTGGACACAGTTGTGCCTATGCTAACCTTCCTATGGTGTAGAAATATACCTAGTTGGATGAATCTTATTGAAGCTAGCTGGCCCAGTGGCTTACGCGACGGTCTGGAGTTTTGAGACTCTCTGATCGCGGGTTCTAACCCCACCCGTGGTATGATATGTTTCCAATCGTGTCATTACGATTTCATGAGTCGTGTTCAAAACAACACTACATAAATTTACGAAATTTGCTTTTTTGTCTCTGGTGAAGACAAAAAAAAAAAAATTATCCAGGAAGAAAGTCATCGACACTGGTAATAACACAGTTGCTATGTTATTGAAGCCAGCTGGCCCAGTGGCTAACGCGACGGTCTGGAGTTTTGAGAGTCTCTGACCGCGGGTTCGACCCCCACCCGTGATATGGTTTATTTTAAACTCATTGGAAATAAATATACTAATTATATTGTCTGAAAACTGTTGTCTAATGACTCACGAAATCGTAATGACACAATTGTAAACATATCAAGGAACGGATGGGGTTTGAACCTATGGAAGGTGAGTCTTAAACTCACTGACAAGAAAGTTTTAAGATTCACTGGCCAGGGTTTAAACACTACCCGTTCCGTGATTTATTGTGTTATTGAACTAACAGTCACGCTTTATTCCACTAATATAACTGTGTAATATATTTTGTTAATTTTCTTCCCATTATTTATTAAAGGCTATGACTGGCTGGTGGTTGTCCTGAGTTTGTTAGGTAAGTTTGGAATAGCAGCGGCATTTGCCATCTGCGTCTTCTACTCTACCGAGATCTTCCCAACTGAGTACCGAAGTGTGGGAGTCGGTGCTTGTTCCATGTGTTCTCGTCTGGGTGGTATTCTCGCTCCATTCATTGCTTCTTTGGTAAGTCACTATCATATATATCATAATCTCAATTTTTAATAATATGTTACTATTATGTTACCCCTTACTCAACCAAAACTAAATACTACTCATATTATAAGTTAATGTCAAAAATGCTCAATGTTATTTTACTTAAGATAATCTCAATTCCATATTACCATTCGAGAATCTAAACACCTGTAACAATCTAATATCATCATTTAATAATTTTAACAGTAAAATTTCATCATATTGTAATTTGAAAACAATTTTTAACTAGAATAAACTCAATAAATTGCTCTAATATTAAGTACATAGTCTTTAAGTTACTAGATTAAGCTGCCCCTAATGCCATGGCATGTCAGTGGCTCTCCTTGCACTCAATTTACATTGTAACTACCAATACCTATGTAATCTGCAATGAAATAAAATTTACTTTACTTTACTTAATAAGCATATTCCATAGATCCATTAATGAAATTGCTACTCTATATTATTTATTTCCAGTGAAATTTTCCATCTTATTTGATATCAGTCAACTGTTTTTTTGTGATTCTTTTTGCATATACTAAGTTGATACACGAAGTTGTTATGTTGTCACACAAAGTTGCTATGTTGACACACAAAGTTGCTATGTTGTCACACAAAGTTCCTATGTTGACACACAAACTCACTATGTTGTCACACAAAGTTGCTATGTTGTTACACAAAGTAATTATGTTGACACACAGTTACTATGTTATCACACAAAGTTGCTATGTTGTAACAAAGTTGCTATGTTGTCACACAAAGTTGCTATGTTGTCACACAAAGTTGCTATGTTGTCACACAAAGTTGCTAAGTTGACACACAAAGTTGCTATGTTGACACGCAAAGTTGCTATGTTGTCACACAAAGCTGCTATGCTGTCACACAAAGTTGCTAAGTTGACACACAAAGTTGCTATGTTGACACACAAATTTGCTATGTTGTCACATAAAGTTGCTATGTTGTCACACAAAGTTGCTAAGTTGATACACAAAGTTGCTATGTTTTCACACAAAGTTGCTAAGTTGACACACAAAATTGCTATGTTGTCACACAAAGTTGCTATGTTGACACACAAAGTTGCTAAGTTGAAACACAAAGTTGCTATGTTATCACAAAAAAGTTGCTATGTTGACACACAAAGTTGCTAAGTTGACACACAAAGTTGCTATGTTATCAAACAAAGTTGCTATGTTGTCACACAAAGTTGCTATGTTGACACACAAAGTTACTATGTTGTCACACAAAGTTGTTATGTTGACACACAAACTCACTATGTTGTCACACAAAGTTGCTATGTTGTCACACAAAGTTATTATGTTGACACACAAAGTTACTATGTTGTCACAGAAAGTTGCTATGTTGTAACACAAAGTTGCTATGTTGTCACACAAAGTTGCTATGTTGTCACACAAAGTTGCTATGTTGTCACACAAAGTTGCTATGTTGAAACACAAAGTTGCTATGTTGTCACACAAAGTTGCTATGTTGAAACACAAAGTTGCTATGTTGTCACACAAAGTTGCTATGTTGTCACAGAAAGTAGCTATGTTGTCACACAAAGTTGCTATGTTGTCACATAAAGTAGCTATGTTGACACACAAAGTTGCTATGTTATCACACTAAGTTGCTATGTTGTCAAAACAAGTTGCTATGTTGTCACACAAAGTTATTATGTTGACACACAAAGTTACTATGTTGTCACACAAAGTTGCTATATTGTAACAAAGTTGCTATGTTGTCACACAAAGTTGTTATGTTGTCACACAAAGTTGCTATATTGTCACACAAAGTTGCTATGTTGTCACATAAAATTGCTATGTTGTCAAACAAAGTTACTATGTTGTCACACAAAGTTGCTATGTTGTCAAACAAAGTTGCTATGTTGTCACACAAAGTTGCTATGTTGTCACACAAAGTAGCTATGTTGTCACACAAAGTTGCTATGTTGACACAAAGTTAATATGTTGACACACAAAGTTGCTATGTTGACACACAAAGTTGCTATGTTGTCACACAATGTTGCTATGTTGTCACAAAGTTGTTATGTTGTCACACAAAGTTGCTATGTTGTCACACAAAGTTGCTATGTTGACACACAAAGTTGCTATGTTGCTATGTTGTCACACAAAGTTGCTTTGTTTTCACACAAAGTTGCTATGTTGTCACACAAAGTTGCTATGTTGACACACAAAGTTGCTATGTTGTCACACAAAGTTGCTTTGTTGTCACACAAAGTTGCTTTGTTGTCGCACAAAGTTGCTATGTTGTCACACAAAGTAGCTATGTTGTCACACAAAGTTGCTATGTTGACACAAAGTTGATATGTTGACACACAAAGTTGCTATGTTGACACACAAAGTTGCTATGTTGTCACACAATGTTGCTATGTTGTCACACAAAGTTGCTATGTTGTCACACAAAGTTTCTATGTTGTCACACAAAGTTGCTATGATGACACAAAGTTGCTATGTTGTCACACAAAGTTGCTATGTTGTCACACAAAGTTGCTAAGTTGTCACACAAAGTTGCTATGTTGTCACACAAAGTTGCTATGTTTACACACAAAGTTGCTATGTTGTCACACAAAGTTGCTATGTTGACACAAAGTTGTTAGGTTGTCACACAAAGTTGCTATGTTTTCACACAAAGTTGCTATGTTGTCACACAAAGTTGCTATGTTGTCACACAAAGTTGCTATGTTGTCACACAAAGTTTCTATGTTGTCACACAAAGTTGCTATGTTGTCACACAAAGTTGCTATGTTGACATAAAGTTGTTAGGTTGTCACACAAAGTTGCTATGTTGTCACACAAAGTTGCTATGTTGACACAAAGTTGTTAGGTTGTCACACAAAGTTGCTATGTTGTCACACAAAGTTGCTATGTTGTCACACAAAGTTTCTATGTTGTCACACAAAGTTGCTATGTTGTCACATAAAGTTGCTATGTTGTCACACAAAGTTGCTATGTTGTAACATAAAGTTGCTATGTTGTCACACAAAGTTGCTATGTTGTCACATAAAGTTGCTTTGTTGACACACAAAGTTGCTATGTTGTCACACAAAGTTGCTATGTTGTCACACAAAGTTGCTATGTTGTCACACAAAGTTGCTATGTTGTCACACAAAGTTTCTATGTTGTCACACAAAGTTGCTATGTTGTCACAAAAGTTGCTATGTTGCACACAAAGTTGCTATGTTGTCACATAAAGTTGCTATGTTGTCACACAAAGTTGCTATGTTGTCACATAAAGTTGCTTTGTTGCACACAAAGTTGCTATGTTGTCACACAAAGTTGCTATGTTGTCACACAAAGTTGCTATGTTGTCACACAAAGTTGCTATGTTGTCACACAAAGTTGCTATGTTGTCACACAAAGTTGCTTTGTTGACACACAAAGTTGGAGAGATGTAAATAATTTGTGTTTTCCAACTTAAATTATATTACTCCTACAAAATGGTAAGCAGATATTTTATTTATCAATGTCTGACATGATCAGTGTCACGTAATGGAGATGACTGTGGGATTATATATTAGTTGAGGTGTTACTAGATGTGTATGAGATGATTTCTGCTAGATCTAAATCAAACATATGTAGTTAATTGATGATCATTATTAATGTGGTAAGTAGTCACTGAAGTAGTTGTCGTAAATTGATAGATGAATTTCTAGATACGGTAGACGACTGATCACAAGAGTAATTTAAATGAATCAGAAGGGAGAAATTATTTATGTTGTCCACTTAATTTATTGGTTATTATCTCATAATGACTAATGGGTAGTCAGTGGTATGTTAAAATGGGTCTTCAAGATGATGTTCATGTGTTCTTGCTGGCGCTCTAGCGGGAAAATGTCACTTAGTAGTTACGGACTACAGTGCCCTGCCATGACAATAAACACAAATTTAAAACAACAAACAAGTATGAAAAAGGAACAAAATATTACCCACAGAAACATAAAACTGTCATCAGCAACCTGTGATGATGCTACAGACGAACACCGTCCCCACTGCTGACACTGTGATGATGCTACAGACGAACACCGTCCCCACTGCTGACACTGTGATGATGCTACAGACGAACACCGTCCACACTGCTGACACTGTGATGATGCTACAGACGAACACCGTCCCCACTGCTGACACTGTGATGATGCTACAGACGAACACCGTCCCCACTGCTGACGCTGTGATGATGCTACAGACGAACACCGTCCACACTGCTGACACTGTGATGATGCTACAGACGAACACCGTCCCCACTGCTGACACTGTGATGATGCTACAGACAAACACCGTCCCCACTGCTGACACTGTGATGATGCTACAGACGAACACCGTCCCCACTGCTGACACTGTGATGATGCTACAGACGAACACCGTCCCACTGCTGACACTGTGATGATGCTACAGACGAACACCGTCCCCACTGCTGACACTGTGATGATGCTACAGACGAACACCGTCCCCACTGCTGACGCTGTGATGATGCTACAGACGAACACCGTCCACACTGCTGACACTGTGATGATGCTACAGACGAACACCATCCCCACTGCTGACATTGTGATGATGCTACAGACGATCACCGTCCCCACTGCTGACACTGTGATGATGCTACAGACAAACACCGTCCCCACTGCTGACGCTGTGATGATGCCTCAGACGAACACCGTCCCCACTGCTGACACTGTGATGATGCTACAGACGAACACCGTCCCCACTGCTGAACTGTGATGATGCTACAGACGAACACCGTCCCCAGTGCTGACGCTTGATGATGCTACAGACGAACACCGTTCCCACTGCTGACCTGTGATGATTCTACAGATGAACACCGTCCCCACTGCTGACACTGTGATGATGCTAAGATGAACACCATCCACACTGCTGACGCTGTGATGATGCTACAGATGAACACCGTCCACACTGCTGACACTGTGATGATGATACAGATGAACACCGTCCCCACTGCTGACACTGTGATGATGCTACAGATGAACACCATCCACACTGCTGACGCTGTGATGATGCTACAGATGAACACCGTCCCACTGGACGCTGTGATGATGTACAGACGAACACCGTCCCCACTGCTGACGCTATGATGATGCTACAGACGAACACCGTCCACACTGCTGACCTGTGATGATGTACAGAGAACACCGTCACACTGCTGACGCTGTGATGATGCTACAGACGAACACCGTCCCCTGCTGACGCTGTGATGATGCTACAGACGAA
>WNWK01029325.1:0-24519 GCA_009830355.1 Cherax destructor | reverse complement strand
TGAGGCAGCATAGTAGTTACATTAGGAGGTTATCCTCAGATAGCATAGTATAATATAGGGAGGTTATCCCATGTGAGGCAGCATAGCAGGAGTTAGGGAGGTTCCATGTAAGGCAGCATAGTAGTTACATAGAGAGGTTATCCCATGAAAGAAAAAGAAGAAAGGACATAGGAGGTTATCCCCGCGTGGAGGCAGCATAGTGAGTGACACAGGAGGTTATCTCTGCAGGCAAACAGTAGTTACATTAATGGAGGTCATCCCACAGAGGCAACATAGCACCACTTAGGGAGGTTATCTCATGTGAGTGTTAATAGTAGTTACATAGGAGGTTATCCTTACAGAGGCAGCATAGCAGTTTACATAGGAGGTTATCTCATGTGAGGCAGCATTGTAGTTACATAGGAGGTTATCCCATGTGAGGCAGCATAGTAGTTACATAGGAGGTTACCCTCATGTGAGGCAGCATAGTAGAGATAGGGAGGTTATCTCATGTGAGGCAGCATAGTAGTTACATAGGGAGGTTATCCCATGTGAGGCAGCATAGTGAGATAGGGAGGTTATCTCATGTGAGGCAGCATTAGTGAGTTAAAGGAGGTTATCTCATGTGAGGCAGCATAGTAGTGAGATAGGAGGTTATCATGTGAGGCAGCATAGTAGTTACATGGGGAAAGGTTATCTCAGTGAGGCAGCATGTAGTTACATAGGAGGTATCTCATGTGAGGCAGCATAGTAGTTACATAGGAGGTTATCCCATGTGAGGCAGCATAGTAGTGAGATAGGGAGGTTATTCATGTGAGGCAGCATAGTAGTTAGCATAGGAGGTTATCTCATGTGAGGCAGCATAGTAGTTACATAGGAGGTTATCTCATGTGAGGCAGCATAGTAGTTACATAGGAGGTTATCTCATGTGAGGCAGCATGTAGTTACATAGAGGTATCTCATGTGAGGCACATAGAGTGAATGGGTTTATTTCATGTGAGGCAGCATAGTAGTTACATAGGAGGTTATCTCATGTGAGGCAGCATAGTAGTTACATAGGAGGTTATCTCATGTGAGGCAGCATAGTAGTTACATAGGAGGTTATCCCATGTGAGGCAGCATAGTATTTGAGCATAGGGTGTTATTTCATGTGAGGCAGCATAGTAGTTACATAGGAGGTTATCTCATGTGAGGCAGCTTTAGTAGTTACATAGGAGGTATCTCATGTGAGGCACATAGTAGTTACATGGGAGGTTATCTCATGTGAGGCAGCAAAGTAGTTACATAGGGAGGTTATTCCATGTGAGGCAGCATAGTAGTTACATAGGGAGGTTATTTCATGTGAGGCAGCATAGTAGTTACATAGGGAGGTTATCCCATGTGAGGCAGCATAGTAGTGAGTTAGGGAGGTTATCTCAGTGAGGCAGCATAGTTACATAGGGAGGTTATCCAATGTGAGGCAGCATAGTAGTGAGATAGGGGGTTATCCCATGTGTGGCAGCATAGTAGTTACATAGGGAGGTTATTTCATGTGGTTCAGCATAGTAGTTACATAGGGAGGTTATCTCATGTGAGGCAGCATAGTAGTTAAATAGGGAGGTTATCCTCATGTGAGGCAGCATAGTAGTTACATAGGAGGTTATCCCATGTGAGGCAGCATAGTAGTGAGATAGGGAGGTTATCTCATGTGAGGCAGCATAGTGAGTTACGGAGGTTATCTCATGTTAGGCAGCATAGTAGTTACATAGGAGGTTATCCATGTGAGGCAGCATAGTAGTGAGATAGGAGGTTATCCCATGTGAGGCAGCATAGTAGTGAGATAGGGAGGTTATCTCATGTGAGGCAGCATAGTAGTTACATAGGGAGGTTATCTCATGAGGCAGCATGTAGTTACATAGGAGGTATCTCATGTGAGGCAGCATAGTAGTTACATAGGAGGTTATCTCATGTGAGGCAGCAATAGTAGTTACATAGGAGGTTATCTCATGTGAGGCAGCATAGTAGTTACATAGGGGGTTATCTCATGTGAGGCAGCATAGTAGTTACATAGGAGGTTATCCCATGTGAGGCAGCATAGTAGTGAGTTAGGGAGGTATCTATGTGAGGCAGCATAGTAGTAATAGGAGGTTATCCATGTGAGGCAGCATAGTAGTGACATAGGGGTTATCCCATGTGAGGCAGCTTTTAGTAGTAGAGATAGGGAGGTTATCTCATGTGAGGCAGCATAGTAGTTAATAGGAGGTTATCTCATGTGAGGTAGCATAGTGTTACATAGGGAGGTTATCCCATGTGAGGCAGCATAGTAGTGAGATAGGGAGGTTATCTCATGTGAGGCAGCATAGTAGTGAGTTAGGGAGGATATATCATGTTAGGCAGAATAGTAGTTACATAGGGAGGTTATCCCATGTGATGCAGCATAGTAGTGAGATAGGGAGGTTATCCCATGTGAGGCAGCATAGTAGTGAGATAGGAGGTTATCTCATGTGAGGCAGCATAGTAGTTACATAGGGAGGTTATCTCATGTGAGGCAGCATAGTAGTTACATAGGAGGTTATGTCATGTGAGGCAGCATATAGTTACATAGGGAGGTTATCTCATGTGAGGCACCATAGTAGTGAGTTAGGGAGGTTATCTCATGTGAGGCAGCATAGTAGTTACATAGGGAGGTTATCCCATGTGAGGCAGCATAGTAGTTACATAGGAGGTTATCCCATGTGAGGCAGCATGTAGTGAATGGAGGTATCCCATGAGGCAGCGTAGTAGTGAGTTAGGGAGGTTATCTCATGTGAGGCAGCATAGTAGTTACATAAGGAGGTTATCCCATGTGAGGCAGCATAGTAGTGAGATAGGGAGGTTATCTCATGTGAGGCAGCATAGTAGTTACATAGGGAGGTTATGTCATGTGAGGCAGCATAGTAGTTACATAGGGAGGTTATCCCATGTGAGGCAGCATAGTATTGAGATAGGGAGGTTATCTTATGTGAGGCACCATAGTAGTGAGTTAGGGAGGTTATCTCATGTGAGGCAGCATAGTAGTTACATAAGGAGGTTATCCCATGTGAGGCAGCATAATAGTTACATAGGGAGGTTATACCATGTGAGGCAGCGTAGTAGTGAGATAGGGAGGTTATCCCATGTGAGGCAGCATAGTAGTGAGATAGGGAGGTTATCTCATGTGAGGCAGCATAGTAGTTACATAGGGAGGTTATCCCATGTGAGGCAGCATAGTATTGAGATAGGGAGGTTATCTTATGTGAGGCACCATAGTAGTGAGTTAGGGAGGTTATCTCATGTGAGGCAGCATAGTAGTTACATAAGGAGGTTATCCCATGTGAGGCAGCATAGTAGTGGGATAGGGAGGTTATCTCATGTGAGGCAGCATAGTAGTTACATAGGGAGGTTATCCCATGTGAGGCAGCATAGTAGTGAGATAGGGAGGTTATCCCATGTGAGGCAGCGTAGTAGTGAGTTACGGAGGTTATCTCATGTGAGGCAGCATAGTAGTTACATAAGGAGGTTATCCCATGTGAGGCAGCATAGTAGTGAGATAGGGAGGTTATCCCATGTGAGGCAGCATAGTAGTGAGATAGGGAGGTTATCTCATGTGAGGCAGCATAGTAGTTACATAGGGAGGTTATCCCATGTGAGGCAGCATAGTATTGAGATAGGGAGGTTATCTTATGTGAGGCACCATAGTAGTGAGTTAGGGAGGTTATCTCATGTGAGGCAGCATAGTAGTTACATAAGGAGGTTATCCCATGTGAGGCAGCATAGTAGTGGGATAGGGAGGTTATCTCATGTGAGGCAGCATAGTAGTTACATAGGGAGGTTATCCCATGTGAGGCAGCATAGTAGTGAGATAGGGAGGTTATCCCATGTGAGGCAGCATAGTAGTGAGATAGGGAGGTTATCCCATGTGAGGCAGCATAGTAGTGAGATAGGGAGGTTATCTCATGTGAGGCAGCATAGTAGTTACATAGGGAGGTTATCCCATGTGAGGCAGCATAGTAGTGAGATAGGGAGGTTATCCCATGTGAGGCAGCAGAGTAGTGAGATAGGGAGGTTATCTCATGTGAGGTGTACACATCCAGCTTCTTAGGAATATTTGTGTATTAATTTGAAACACTTGTATGTTGAAGTAGCAGTTGTTTCAAATTTACTATAATTTGTTGACAGCTGCTGTTGCCTACTGACGATCATTGTTGACAGCTGCTGCCTACTGACGATCATTGTTGACAGCAGCTGTTGCCTACTGACGATCATTGTTGACAGCTGTTGTTGCCTACTGACGATCATTGTTGACAGCTGCTGCCTACTGACGATCATTGTTGACAGCTGTTGTTGCCTACTGACGATCATTGTTGACAGCAGCTGTTGCCTACTGACGATCATTCTTGACAGCTGCTGCCTACTGACGATCATTCTTGACAACTGTTGCCTACTGACGATCATTGTTGACAGCTGTTGCCTACTGACGATCATTCTTGACAGCTGCTGCCTACTGACGATCATTCTTGACAGCTGCTGCCTACTGACGATCATTCTTGACAGCTGCTGCCTACTGACGATCATTCTTGACAGCTGTTGCCTACTGACGATCATTGTTGACAGCTGTTGCCTACTGACGATCATTCTTGACAGCTGCTGTTCCCTACTGACGATCATTGTTGACAGCAGCTGTTGCCTACTGACGATCATTTTTGACAGCTGCTGCCTACTGACGATCATTGTTGACAGCTGTTGCCTACTGACGATCATTGTTGACAGCTGTTGCCTACTGACGATCATTCTTGACAGCTGCTGCCTACTGACGATCATTCTTGACAGCTGTTGCCTACTGACGATCATTGTTGACAGCTGTTGCCTACTGACGATCATTCTTGACAGCTGCTGCCTGCTGACGATCATTCTTGACAGCTGCTGCCTACTGACGATCATTCTTGACAGCTGCTGCCTACTGACGATCATTCTTGACAGCTGCTTCCTACTGACGATCATTCTTGACAGCTGCTGCCTACTGACGATCATTCTTGACAGCTGCTGCCTACTGACGATCATTGGCAGAAAATTGAATCAGGTGTAGCAGTCACCTCTTGAGTCTCTCAGTAAGATATTTCAATATTAGAGGAAAACTAAAAAAAAAAAACATACCACCCTCCAAAAAAAAAAAATATATAAAGATGGGCAATTAGAATTACTGTGTAGTAGAACATCAGGTAAATTCATTAACTTAGAAGGAAGATTCGCGCCAAAGATACTAAAATGTTGTAAAGTGACGGTAGAAAAACTTGTTTCTTGAATGCTTAAAATTGATTGTTTGATTATAACTTCGTTTTTATATCGTTGAATTAAAATATGCCTGAAACGCGTGTATAATAGAAGCGTAGCAAAATATTAATTGTTGTAATTCTAACTTCACATTCATTTAATGCACCTTTTGAAAACAAAAATTCAATAATGTTCCAAGTTTGTACTAAGAGTGACCTTGAGTTGTTTATGTTAACCACTTGTTGCCGTCCCACCCACACGGCTGCCAGACGTGTGGTTGCTGCATAATATTACTATATAAGATACAACGTTGCAACTAAGTATTGGTTTTATTTGGTCACTCACATGCTACCATATTATGTAAGTGTGTTAACGTGGTGTGGGTGAGATGAGGGCGGTTTTGAGTGTGTACGAGTTTTGTAAAAGAGTAGTCAGTGTGGACAACACATGTTTACAGTTGGCCCTTCGATATTTATTGTAGTGTGGAGGACGATGTTGGTGCGTGGAGTAGAAATAAGCAGGGTAGCTAAAACAGGGGTGAAGAGGTGCGTTAACAGTGGCGTGTGGTGCACAACTGTAGGAGGTCTGTTTCACCATGATCTTGGGTGGCTCCCAAGTGCTGCGGGCACCACACCACTTTCCCGCCCACTTGTGCTTTCTTCCCAAAAATATTCCACATCTCACTCATCACACGTACTCTTCCTCCCACAACACGCACTCTACCGCCCACAACACGCACTCTGCCACCCACGACACTTACCCTCCCGCCCACTGCACAACCTCAGGTCAAGTGATACTTACGAGGATCTACACTGGCGGTCCATCCATGATAGGGAGACATTCTGGGAGGAAGTGGGTAGTAGAGTGGAGTGGTACAAGCCTTTCACGCGAGTGCTGGACGACACTCAGCCGCCCTTCACCAAGTGGTACGTGGGCGGCGAGCTGAACACCTGCCACAACGCCGTTGACCGTCACGTCAAAAGCGGTCGTGGAGATCAGCTAGCAATCATTCACGACTCTCCTGTCACCAGCTCCGTCACCAAGACAACGTACTCGCAGCTTCATGAGCAGGTGGCTGGCCTGGCCGGCGCCCTAGCGGGGCTGGGCGTGGGTCATGGTGACCGCGTGATAATCTACATGCCCATGGTGACTGAGGCAGTGGTTGCTATGCTAGCCACAGTAAGACTGGGTGCTATACACTCGCTGGTGTTCGGGGGCTTCGCGGCGAGGGAACTGGCAACCCGCATCTCGCATCTGCAGCCTAAGGTGGTGTTGAGCGCTTCCTGCGGCATTGAGCCCTCGCGCATTGTCCACTACAAACCCATCCTGGACGAGGCCATCCAGCTGGCTAGCCACAAGCCCCTCCACTGTGTGGTCCTGCAGCGGGAGGGTCTGCCAGAGGCCTCCCTCACATCGGGACAGGATGAGAACTGGCACAACCTCGTGGCCTCAGCCCCGCGCCTTGATCCTGTCCCTGTCACTTCAGACCATCCCTGTTACGTCCTTTATACCTCCGGCACCACTGGGCAGCCTAAAGGCATCGTGCGGCCCACGGGCGGCCACGCTGCGGTGCTGACGTGGACCATGAAGGCCATCTATGGCATGGAGCCAGGCGAGGTGTGGTGGGCAGCGTCAGACTTGGGCTGGGTTGTTGGTCATTCCTATATCTGTTACGCGCCGTTGTTGAATGGCAACACCACAGTCATCTACGAGGGCAAACCCGTGGGCACACCGGACCCTGGACAGTTCTTCCGTGTGATCGAGGAGCAGGGCGTGCAGGGCATGTTCACGGCGCCCACTGCATTGCGGGCCATCATCCGCCAGGACCCAGAAGCCACCCACTCCCGCAAATACGACCTATCCTCCCTCAAGTACCTCTTTGTGGCGGGGGAGCCGCTGGATCATGAGACGCGGGTGTGGGCACTCAAAACCTTTAAGGTGCCGGTACTTGACAACTGGTGGCAGACGGAGACCGGCTACGCTATCTCCGCCCACGCCGTCGGCATGAACATGTCTCTGGATCCCCCGCGCGGCGCCACCGGTAAACCCTTTGCTGGTTTCGACCTGAAAGTCGTGACGCCAGAGGGTCGGGAAGCAGCCCCTGGGGAGCTGGGACGCATCGTCTGCAGGCTACCTTTACCACCGGGGTGTATGAGCACGCTGTACAAGGCTCCTGAACACTTCGTCGACACCTACTTCACGCAGTTTCCAGGTTGCTACGATACCATGGATGCCGGAATACGTGACGCTCAGGGCTACGTGTCGGTGATGTCTCGGGACGATGATGTCATCAACGTGGCTGGCCACCGCCTGTGTACACTGTCACTGGAGGAGGCTATGTTGGAGCACCCCTTGGTAGTCGATGCCGCTGTAGTGGGCGTCCCAGACACCATGAAGGGGGAAGTTCCCTTTGGCTTTTTCGTGGTGAAGGAGGGAAGCCAGGCGACGGAAGAGGCTATACTAGAGGAGGTGGCAGCTGTTGTCCGGCGTGTGGTGGGGCCCGTGGCTGCCTTCCGCCTGGGTGCCCGTGTGAGGGGCCTTCCTAGGACACGCTCCGGCAAGACTCCCAGGAAGAGCATCGCAGACCTGGCCCGAGGCAAGGCCATCAAGATCTCCCCCACCGTTGAGGATCCAGATCTCTACAACGATGTTCTTGTTGCCCTCAGACGACACGGCTTCGCTCTCCATACTCCAGATCCAGTCATACCTTGACCTGCCTTCACCAACACTTCAAATGTTACCTGACCTGTTACCTCGTCTAACCCTCGAGGGAGGCTCCTTGATGTGAGGGGCTCTTAATCCAAAGAATTGGACCCGCTCTTCCTTGGATCGACCCTGAGTGCCTCCCATGACCAGGGTCTGTATGACCTCTATGGTTTAGCGCTCCTACTGCTAAATATAACGATAATGATGAATTAGAGACTTGTGCAACACGTGGGTGTCCTTATTGTGGATACCCATGTGTTGCACAAGTGTTGCACATGTGTCTAAGTCATCATAACGGTTCTCGGAACCACCTACCTACACCCCGACGTTTGAATCTAACTCTGCAGGTAACACCTGATAACTGTGATGGAGGAAGATTCCTGAGCATCTTCAAGTTATTTCTAAGCATATATTTTTTTTCCAGCTGTACTTGCAAAAAAAAACACTAACCTCAAGGCTTGTGTGGTGCACTCCTTGTACTGCACGCCCTAACCTGTTAGTTGGTTATGGGTTAATGGGGTTTAAAGCCTGTTGACTGCATAGGGGTCATTAAGGCTTCACGGTAACCTTTTCACCACCAGACCAAAATTCTTAAATCCCTAAAATAAGGATTAAAGTAAACTCTCAGCATATATACGCTGAGAGAAATACACCCCTCGTGAAGCTCCCCACACGGGATTAATTCTTCACGTAAATAATCTATAAATTTTAAGTTGTTATCCCCTCCTTATCCTGAAATTTCAGGAGGCATTGCCTACCACCCCAACTATTCGATGTATTTTTAGGGGAGTGAAAAGTTTTCTTCATTCCCCAAAGTTTGACGGTGATGTGACCATCTGATCTTGAGAACTTAGACTATTATTTTGTTCATACAGCAGAGGTGAGGGTTTGTTGTGATGTATAACAGTGTGGTTGAATGAGGACTCTTGGTTAAGTGACTTGTTTGTACAAGTGTGTATTATACACTTATTTTTAAAAAGTAAATTTATATGGTCACTGGTTTATTCTTTGTATATTTATCCTCAATTTGATATTGCTTGAGTTCATATAAATTTTGTATGTATATATGTATATTTTAAGTGTTGTAATTTGCTAGATAATTCACCTGAAAACTCTGAATAAGAATGTAATGATGAGACCAGAAGGAATCGAAAGATTTAAAAAGATAACATTATAGTAAATGATAACTGTGCTCTCGCTCTTATCTGTGTTATCACCCCTCACAACCTCTACTTCCCTAACAGTATAAGAAACAGTCAACTTCTCGACCAGCACCATCCACTTGGTTCCCCATGTCATTACTTCATTATTTTTTAATCTTTCTGTTTCTTTTATTCCAGTATATAAAAAAAATTTCTTGGATCTTTTATATTGTGTTGTCTCCGGTAATTTGGCTGCTTCCTCTCTTAATAACTCAGTTATACAGTAGTGCTATTAAGGGCTCCTTAATAGTTATCTTCCATTCTTCAGGCTCTGTGAAAATAGTAATTTGAGAATGTCAAGTGTTCTTGATGACCCCCTGCTGACCCCTTGCCAACCCCCTGCTGACCCCCTGCTGACCCCCTGCTGACCCCTTGCCAACCCCCTGCTGACCCCTTGCTGACCCCCTGCTGACCCCCTGCTGACCCCTTGCTGACGCAATGCTGACCCAATGCTGACCCCTTGCTGACCCCTTGCTGACCCTCTGCTGATCCCTTGCTGACCCCTTGCTGACCCCATGCTGACCTGCTGACCCCCTGCTGAGACTCTTCAACCTACTTCCTCCAAGGCCAGTGTCTTCATGCGAGTTAAGCACTTTAATCTCAGGAATTAGATCAATTTGATTTTGAATTAGATGAACTTGATATTGACAGTTGAGTACTGCTATGTATGACGCCCCGACTTTTAGGCAAAAAACGCGTTTTCACTTATGCATATATTAAGACTACGTTTCCCCACAGGTGGTTTCTTAGTCCTACTGCACTGAAGGAGTCACATGTAGCGAAATGTTTCCTTGATAAATATATGAGCGCATACGTGTCTTTTATTTACCAGGTGTCTGTATCACCTTACTACGACCACCACGTCTGACTCGAGCTGACAGTTCAGTTACCCTCTCAGACGCCGCATGACACTCAAGTGAACCTAGGATTGATATCGTCAGCCCCTGGGAGCTGATCTTTCTGATCTAATCGTTTAGTCTCATTACTTTCCTGCATCTTTTACTTTAATTCCTTTCGCTGATTTATTTTTTTCCCGGTGATCGTTTCGTTTAGTTTTCCATATGCGAATAATTACTAGCTTAAGGGAAATATACCTTTGTTTTACGCAGGATTTAAGTTGAGGGAGAAAGTATTATATCTGGGCTTGGCGATGCAGTGACAGGTATTATATGTCAGTGGTCAACTCGTCCTCCTAATACCTATGTCACACTTTCACATATGGTTTGACGCCCATTTCTAAGTTAGATTAGGTTAGGTTGGTTTGCGTTAGGAAAGTTAGGATGGGTTACAAAGGTTGGGTTGCAACGGTAAACTATAAATGTAAGATAAAACACGATAAAATAGTTTGCTGTACGAACAGAAAATGGGCACCTACTGCGCACGGTAAATATAACACAGTTCCACTTTACAAGGTTATGTCAACACTCACCCATTTGACTTCGTTGGGTTTTTTTTTTCATCAGTGCCATGTTGTCTGTGGTTAAGAGGACGAACTGCAGCGGCTTAGCTCAGGGTCACTAACAAGGTCACACCTTCCTCTTAAGTCAACTAACAAGGTCACACCTTCCTCTTAGTCAACTAACAAGGTCACACCTTCCTCTTAGCTAACAGGGTCACAGCTTCCTCTTAGTCAGGTAACAAGGTCACAGCTTCCTCTTAGTCAGGTAACAAGGTCACAGCTTCCTCTTAGTCAACTAACAAGGTCATAGCTTCCTCTTAGTCAACTTTCTTTTAAAGTTAATAATAAAGTCAATAAAGTAATTTTAGCTAAGTCACGACTAACCAACCTTCTTCAGTTCGGTCCCGGAATTAACCATAATTTTCTGAAAAATTCCATCTTGCCTGTGGGAATTTTGAACAGATATTTTTTTTGTTTTTGTGTTTTTAATTATTTGTTGTTTTACATTTTTTTATGGATAATAAAATGCTTGAAAGCATTCTTAGAAGTGTGTTTAGGCAGCCAATAACTCTTCTGAACTGTTTTGAGTTAACTTTAGGAATTATACCTTATTTATAACTTGTAATTTACAAGGGTTATAAAATAAATAATGAATTAGCGACAATAACAATGGACTTTCACTGCAGAAAAAGAGGAGGCAAGTTGCTTAGACGTATTTATTGCTTTACTGTTACAAAGTATGCGAGAGAGTAAAATAATGAATGCTTTTCAGAAAGTCTCTTCAAAAAATTATGAATCTGAGTAGTATATTTAAAAAGACAATCGAAATCAAACATAATTTAATAACTATGTCTGTGCCTTGTAAACAATGTATGACAATTAACATTGAAATGAGACACTTTGGTTCATATAAAAAAAAAAATCAATAAAAGGAAAACAAGGTTACTTTATTGTTAGTGAGACTTGGCGCTGCGCCAGTGACATATTTATCAGGGTTGTGTTGAGTTGTTTTGAGAGGTGTGCTTGCAACACTAGTGCCATCAGTAAGTACGTATAACTACGCTCCACAAAGTTCATCACTGAAAACAATGACTCACATGAATATATAGATGAAAATGTTCTTAATACTGCTAATTTTTTCAGTCAAAAGCTTCAGGAATGTAATTCGAGTTTCAGAACACCGTTTCGGCAGATTTCTGAAGTGAAACAACAACATTCTTGGGGCGGCAGTACTTGCGCCAGACGACAATATTTTTTTTGTTTTGTTCGTGTAAGTTTATTTAGGCACAGTTACACATAAGTACAATTATCATACATAGAGTAAATTGCCTAGGATAACCGAAAAAAGTCAGACAGTGACTTATCTCCAGCTTGGGCATACTTGCCATATACCCAGGTTCACCAACCCTGACATAAATGTTAAACTTCACCAGAAAGAAATAATCCTTGCTAACAGTAATACAGCTTCAGGACGCAAGCATGTGGTGGTGGAGGAGGAAGTACAGAATAATAACACTGAGAAGTGAGCAAGTGGCAGTGGAGAGAGCTTTGTGTCATGCCTCTCCTCCAACCTCCGTCTACATTGTTCCTTACCTCCCCCCTCCTGTGAATTTGTCCAGCTTATCTCTTCCACACATTCCCTTCCCTCATATGCCTTTCCCACCTGTGTCCTCTATCTCCGCTCCGCTCCCTCCCTCCCCCATCCCTTTTCTCTCATTTGTTAAAAGAATATTTGACCATAACAGCCCCATTCAAGACAGGTGAAATTGTAGCTCTAGAGATTGTACAGAAAACTTTCACTTCACTTATTAGTTCAGTCAAGTACCTTAATTATTGGGAACGTTTTACGTCCTTTGTCCTGTACTCCTTGGAACCGTCCTGTACTCCCTGGAACTGTCCTGTACTCCCTGGAACTGTCCTGTACTCCCTGGAACTGTCCTGTACTCCCTGGAACTGTCCTGTACTCCCTGGAACCGTCCTGTACTCCCTGGAACCGTCCTGTACTCCCTGGAACTGTCCTGTACTCCCCGGAACTGTCCTGTACTCCCTGGAACCGTCACACTTCTGCTGTGTCCAGTTTTGCTAAAGGAAAAACAAAAGAGCTCTCTTATTGTGTTAGTGATCGTCGTGACGGATATTATCAGTTAGTTCATCCTCACAATCTACGTCACTACTGTGTATCACTGGATGTTCTCGCTTCACAAGTTTGTATCGTTTGCATGTATTATTGTCTTTATTAACGTTATGGTATATTATTACATAAAATATTGATTATTGACGACAGTCTAATCAAATCTTCCTAACCTTACTCACTGTCGAGACACACACACAAACACACGCACGCGCGCGCTAGATTATAAACAAGATTATAAACGACAACCAGATTCATGGAAGGCAAATCCTGTGTCACAAACCAACTGGACTTTTATGACAAGGTAACAGAAGTAAGGCACGAGAGAGAGGGGTGGGTTGATTGCATTTTTTTGGACTGTAAGAAGGCCTTCGACACAGTTCCTCACAAGAGATTAGTGCAGAAGCTAGAGGACCAGGCGTGTATAACAGGAAGGGTACTGCAATGGATCAGAGAATAACTGACAAGGAGGCAACAACGAGCGGAGTCCCACAGGGGTCAGTCCTAGGACCAGTGCTATTTTTGGTGTATGTGAATGACATGATGGAAGGGATAGACTCAAGTGTCACTATTCGCAGACGATGTGAAGTTAATGAGGAGAATTAAATCAGATGAGGATCAGGCAGGACTACGAAGAGACCTGGACAGGCTGGACGAGTGGTCTAGCAACTGGCTCCTTGAATTTAACCCCACTAAATGCAAAGTCATGAAAATCGGGGAAGGGCAAAGAAGACCGCAGACAGAATATAGGCTAGGTGGCCAAAGACTGCAAACCTCGCTCAAGGAGAAAGATCTTGGGGTGAATATAACACCGAGCACGTCTCCGGAAGCACACATCAACTAGATAACTGCTGCAGCATATGGACGCCTGGCAAACCTGAGAATAGCGTTCCGATACCTCAGTAAGGAATCGTTTAAGACTCTGTACACCGTGTGCGTCAGGCCCATACTGGAGTATGCAGCACCAGTTTGGAACCCCCACCTGGTCAAGCACGTCAAGAAATTAGAGAAAGTGCAAAGGTTTGCACCAAGATTAGTTACAGAGCTAAGGGGAATGTCCTACGAAGAAAGGTTAAGGGAAATCGGCCTGACGACACTGGAGGGGAGACATGATAACGACATACAAAATACTGCGAGGAATAGATAAGGTGGACGGAGACAAAATGTTCCAGAGATGGGACACAGAAACAAGGGGTCACAATTGGATGTTGAAGACTCAGATGAATCAAAGGGATGTTAGGAAGCATTTCTTCAGTCATAGAGTGGTCGGGAAGTGGAATAGGTTGGGAAGCGATGTAGTGGAGGCAGAAACCATACATAGTTTTAATATGAGGTATGATAAATTTCGTAGAGCAGGGGGAGAGAGGACCTCGTAGCGGTCAGTGAAGAGGCGGGGCCAGGAGCTGAGTCTCGACCCCTGCAAGCACAAATAGGTGAGTACAACTTTAACTTTACACATCACTCATTTCTACTGACTCTCTCGCTTTAATTTTGTGTTTTGCTCACAGAAGTGTTAGAGGAGATAACCCACACGAGTTTAGCGCTTGTCTTAACATATTAAACAACATAATGATTAACCTGACATGAATATTTGTAGACTACTGGAAATGTTAATATGTGGGTTTAACATTATGGCACATGCTGGTTTATCACATTTTTTAATATATGATAATACGGTAATAATAATAATAATAACAATAGGTTGATTTTAGATAGTTGTTCAGTGGTGTAGGAGTGGGGGGGGGGGGTTGTCTAGATGTTGTTTTGGGAACTTTATCTAAGAAACAGGATATTCCCGTCCTGGTCCTCATATAAACATTTTTATTTTGCTTTTCGTTGGTAAGGCGGAGTACGACCCTTACTAGCTAAGTTCGTTGGTAAGGCGGAGTACGACCCTTACTAGCTAAGTTCGTTGGTAAGGCGGAGTACGACCCTTACTAGCTAAGTTCTTCAACATGGGTACAATAATAGACGGGTGTAACAACTGCTTGAGTTGAACCTCGCCTCTTGACAGGTGATGCTGAGTCGCTGTGCAATTACCTGTTTCAGTGTGAGGGAAGCCAGCGTGAGCTCTTGCTCCCACCTAACCTGGGGCTTAAGCCACTATTTTAATATGAGGGTTTAAGGAAGAATTTTAGCTTAGGGGCTTAAGCCAGGATTTCAATGTGTGGGTGGCTTAAAAAATTATAAAATGTTGAAGTAATCAGTTAAAACGTTTTTAAAATCATATAATAATCATATAATTTTAGTAAGTATGTGAAAGTTTTTTAAACTTCCTTGTTATCGTGGCCATAATTATAGTGAAAATTAGCCTTTAAGAACATAAGAAAGAAGGAACACTGCAGTAGGCTTGTTGTACCAAACTGGGTAGGTCCAGTATGGACCAACAGACCCATATGGGGGGGAACACTTTAGCCCCCCATACTGTAAGGGGGACTTTAGCCCCATTACCTCTCCCTTGGCTGCGTCGCTGCACCTAACTTTCCACCCACTCGATGGATCAAGACTCTGGCAGTATATGATCCTGTATTAACATGTTTGGGCCACGCTTTATCAGGTGAGAAACAAATTTACCTGGGGGAAGAGAGGATGTACATGTATACAGTGAGGTGAGGTATGTTGAAGTTGACTACTTGCCTAGAATAATGACAGGTTGTTCAGATATATGAGCACGCACGTGTTTGTGTGTACTCCCATAATGGTAATCCCAGGGTATGATTCGTAGCTCTTGTTCCACTTCCCATATAGCCTTCTTAAATTCTTATCTACTAATTTCATTGATTTGTGTGTCTGCGATTGTATTTGCTTGCTAGCTTTCTTTCACGTGTGTGTTCGTACTTGTTTTCGTCCGTCCTCAGTCCCTCCGTCCGTCACTGACTCAGCCAGGCAGGGCGACAATATCCGCCTCCTGGCAGCCATTACCTCAGGTTGTTTGTTCTCTGTTTACCTCGCAAAGTTTGCAGCGGTTGAAACTCAGCTCTTGAGCCTAACCATTGGTCTGTTAGCTGACACAATAGATCTCTAATTTTACGATTCAGGTTATCACGTCTCCTAGTTTCCTCTTAACAACCAACAAAGTTATTTTTAATCTTTCTTCATAACTCATACTTGTCAGCTCTGGCCTGGTAACCATTTTGTAGCATGGCTTCAAACTTTTTATATTTTTCTAGCATGTATACACTCTCTATTTTACATGTCTTCAGACTCTTTGTGTATTAGTGCAGCTGCATATTCCAACTTTTATATCCCACACAATATTATCTTCTCTCCCACTGACATGATATAGAATGATCATATTACGTTTGAACTTATGTATGAACTGTTTCTGACTGATTCTTCAGGTCGTTCCGTTCGAAGATCCCAGTAGCTTATTTAGTACTTAGTTTGTTTCATGTCTTCTTTACGCATTTCTTCTTTGCCTTACCTTGTCGAACTAGTTATAGCTACTCACCAACTTGTGGCTGTAGGAGTCGAGTCTTACCTCCTGTCCCCGCCTCTTGCTGCTTGTTGATTTGCTCTCTTCTAGCCTCGTGGGCCCTGTCATACATATTCTTAAAACTGTACGGAGTCTACCTCCATTACTTGTCGTCAAGGTCGTTCTACTTCCTGACTCCCACTGAGGCAGACGAAATGCGTCTCATCTCTCTCCAACTCTTTTATGTCTTTAACTCTCAGCTGTGCTCTTTATCGCCTCTCGAATGCTATCAAGTTATCTGAGCATTTTGTGTGTCGTTATCATGTCTCCCCTGGTTTTTCTATCGAATAACGTCGCTAGGTACTGTTCTCTTAGTCTCTTTTCATAGTTAATTCTCCTTAGCTCTAATAATAGTCTTGTTGCAAGCGTCTACACTTTCTCCAGGTTTTTGATATGCTTTATTAGGTGTGAGTTCCATGCTAGTGCTGTATACTCGAAGATATGCCAGAAATATGTCGCATAAACTAAAGGATCATGAATGATTGTTGACATTCCTGAAAGCTCTTAGAATCGCCAAACGAGCATTCGTTGCCGAGGTTATCTGGTTGATGTTCGCCTCAGGTGAAATTGTCTGCACAGTCTTCCTTCTTGAGCTGAGCTTGCATACTTGGTCCCCCGAGTCTATACCGAATCTATACCGGTGTTCTTTTCCCTCTCTGATTTTCGTAACTTTGCATTTGCTGGGGCTAAATTCCATTAGCCACTTGTCTGACCAATCTTTCAGTTTGTCCAGGTCCACATGTAATCCTTTCTTGACCTCTCTTTTTATTCTCAAAATTTTATATTACCTGCAAACAAGGATACATCTGACTTTTCTCTTCTTGTATCTTGTTCACGCATACCAGCAGCAGTACTGGCCGCATTACTGATCCTTGCGGATCCCCACTTGTTATACTTGCCAATTCCGATACCTCGGACAATCACTTGTCACTTTCCTGTAAGGTACTCTTTGATTCACTGTATTGCGGTCTTCCTTATATCTACCTGCTCAAAGTTTTTGCCACAGTCTCTTGTGAAATAGTGTCAGATGGCTTCTGTTACCTTGTAGAAACTCCAGCAGACTTATGAGACAGGATTTGTCATCTCTAAATCCATACTGATTGTTACTTATGAAAGCACTTTTTTCCAGGTGATCCACCACTCCAGATTATCTTCTCCATTACCTTACATTGTATGCATGTCAGTGATACTGGCCTGAAGTGTAATACTTCCCCTCTCCCTTCTTATATATTGGGATTACATTTGTTGTCGTTCAGATCTCTGGCAATTGCCTTGTATTCATTGACTTACTGTAGATTTTAGCTAACACTTGGGATAGTGCCTCTGCATACACACACATTCCTTGATGACACTCATCAGGTGCCATTGATGTATCCAGCTCTCTCAGATGGTTCTTCACCTCTTTCACTGTTGTGTACGGTATCCTGTACCTGGTGTAACCTGTGTATGGTATCCTGTACCTGGTGTAACCTGTGTATGGTATCCTGTACCTGGTGTAACCTGTGTATGGTATCCTGTACCTGGTGTAACCACTTCCGTGCAGCTCTGGTGTTGCTGTTTCCAGTAAGAACACCATGTTGTGTGTCCAGCTTCTCACAGACTTCCTTGTTATTTCACGTGAGCTGTCATGCCGTCTTCAGTCTAACGGGTCTTTTACTGTCATCTTTCTTCTGATGTGGCTGTGTACAGTTTTGCCGCTCCGCTTCTCGTCTAACCTTTGCATATCCATATCTGGTTCTTTTGCTCACTTCTGTTTTCTTTTGTACTTTCTTTTTTTTTCATGCTCTTGTATTTTTTTCTTCTCGTTTTTTGTTTTACTTTGTTAAACCATTGCTTCTTTTTGTTCTTATCATTGTCTCTACTTTTGTGTACGTCGTTTACCTCATCATTCCTGAACTTTCTCACTAGGTGCTTCATTTTATTCATTGGCTTTTCTTCCAGCTCCATTTTGCATTGTTCTTCATTCAAGACTTCTTTCATTACTGTATAATTTCCTCTCCTGAAATGTTGTCAGACACCTGCCGAAGTGTCTTTGAGCCCCACTAAACACATCTATCTACCTGTATTATTATTATTATTATTATTATTTTCAAGTGATTTCACAATTTGCTTTTTGTATATCCTTTATGATTGTCGTGTGTGGGGGGAAGGGAGGGGCGAGTGGGGTGATGGGAGAGAGGAATAAGGTGATGCGAGAGGCGGTGGAGGTGGTATGAGAATTGGAGTTAATATAAAATGGGGTGAATGTGGTGTAATTGGGGTGGGGTAATGTAAAAGAGATGGTGGTGTAACAGTAGTGGGTGGTGTAAGAAGGGTGGGTGGTGTAAGAAGGGTGGGTGGTGTAAGAAGGGTGAGTGGTGTAAGAAGGGTGGGTGTTGTAAGAAAGGCGGGTAGTATAAGAAGGGTGAGTGGTGTAAGAAGGGTGAGTGGTGTAAGAAGGGTGGGTGGTATAAGAAGGGTGAGTGGTGTAAGAAGGGTGGGTGGTGTAAGAAGGGTGAGTGGTGTAAGAAAGGCGGGTGGTATAAGAAGGGTGAGTGGTGTAAGAAGGGTGGGTGGTATAAGAAGGGTGAGTGGTGTAAGAAGGGTGGGTTGTGTAAGAAGGGTGAGTGGTGTAAGAAGGCGGGTGGTATAAGAAGGGTGAGTGGTGTAAGAAGGGTGGGTGGTATAAGAAGGGTGAGTGGTGGAAGAAGGGTGGGTGGTGTAAGAAGGGTGAGTGGTGTAAGAAGGGTGGGTGGTGTAAGAAGGGTGGGTGGTGTAAGAAGGGTGAGTGGTGTAAGAAGGGTGAGTGGTGTAAAAGAGGGTGGGTGAGTGGTGTAAAAAGGGTGAGTGGTGTAAGGGTGAGTGGTGTAAATAGGGCGGGTGGTGTAAGAAGGGTGGGTGGTGTAAGAAGGGTGGTGGTGGAAGAAGGGTGGGTGGTGTAAGAAGGGTGAGTGGTGTAAGAAGGGTGAGTGGTGTAAGAAGGGTGAGTGGTGTAAGAAGGGTGAGTGGTGTAAGAAGGGTGAGTGGTGTAAGAAGGGTGGATGGTGGAAGAAGGGTGAGTGGTGTAAGAAGGTGGTGGTGTAAGAAGGGCGGTGGTGTAAGAAGGGTGAGTGGTGTAAAGGGTGAGGTGGTGTAAGAAGGTGAGTGGTGTAAGAAGGGTGGGTGGTGTAAGAAGGGTGGGTGGTGTAAGAAGGGTGGGTGGTGTAAGAAGGGGGGAGTGGTGTAAGAAGGGTGAGTGGTGTAAGAAGGGTGGGTGGGTGTGTTAGCTGGAGGGTGTAAAAGGGTGGGGGTTTAGAAGGGTGGGTGGTGTAAGAAGGGTGGGTGGTGTAAGAAGGGTGAGTGGTGTAAAAGGGCTGGTGGTGTAAAAGGGGGGTGGTGTAAGAAGGTGGGTGGTGTAAGAAGGTGGGTGGTGTAAGAAGGGTGGTGGTAAGAAGGGTGAGTGGTGTAAAAGGGCGGTGGTGAAGGTGGGTGGTGTAAGAAGGCTGGGTGGTGTAAGAAGGGTGTGTGGTGGAAGAAGGGTGGTGGTGTAAGAAGGGTGAGTGGTGTGAAGGGTGATTGGTGTAAGAAGGGTGGTGGTGTAAGAAGGGTGGGTCTTGTAAGAAGGGCGGGTGGTGTAAGAAGGGTGAGTGGTTAAGAAGGGTGAGTGGTGTAAGAAGGGTGGGTGGTGTAAGAAGGGTGAGTGGTGTAAGAAGGGTGGGTGGTGTAAGAAGGGTGAGGGTGTAAGAAGGGTGGGTGGTGTAAGAAGGGTGGGTGGTGTAAGAAGGGTGGGTGGTGAAGAAGAGGTGGTGTAAGAAGGGTGAGTGGTGTAAGAAGGGTGTGGTGGAAGAAGGGTGGGTGGTGTAAGAAGGGTGGTGGTAAGAAGGGTGGGTGGTGTAAGAAGGTGGTGGGTGGTGGTGGGTGGTGTAAGAAGGGGGGAGTGGTGGAAGAAGGGTGGTGGAAGAAGGGTGAGTGGTGAAAGAAGGGTGGTGGTGTAGGGTGGGTGGTGTAAGAAGGGCGGGTGGTGTAAGAAGGGCAGGTGGTGTAAGAAGGGTGAGTGGTGTAAGAAGGGTGAGTGGTGTAAGAAGGGTGAGTGGTGTAAGAAGGGTGGGTGGTGTAAGAAGGGTGGGTGGTGTAAGAAGGGTGGGTGGTGTAAGAAGGGTGAGTGGTGTAAGAAGGGTGAGTGGTGTAAGAAGGGTGATTGGTGTGAAGGGTGGGTGGTGAAGAAGGGTGGGTGGGTAAGAAGGGTGGGTGGTGTAAGAAGGGTGGGTGGTGTAAGAAGGGTGAGTGGTGTAAATGGGTGAGGTGGTGTAAGAAGGGTGGGCATGGGGTGGGTAAGAAGGGTGAGGTGGAAAGAAGGGTGGTGGTGTAAGAAGGGTGAGTGGTGTAAGAAGGTGGTGGTGAAGAAGGGTGGTGGTGTAAGAAGGGTGAGTGGTGTAAGAAGGGTGAGTGGTGTAAGAAGGGTGAGTGGTGTAAGAAGGGTGGGTGGTGTAAGAAGGGTGAGTGGTGTAAGAAGGGTGGGTGGTGTAAGAAGGGTGAGTGGTGTAAGAAGGGTGGGTGGTGTAAGAAGGGTGAGGTGGTGTGAAGAAGGGTGAGTGGTGTAAGAAGGGTGAGTGGTGTAAGAAGGGTGGGTGGTGTAAGAAGGGTGGGTGGTGTAAGAAGGGTGAGTGGTGTAAGAAGGGTGGGTGGTGTAAGAAGGGTGAGTGGTGTAAGAAGGGCGGGTGGTGTAAGAAGGGTGGGTGGTGGAAGAAGGGTGAGTGGTGTAAGAAGGGTGAGTGGTGTAAGAAGGGGTGGTGGTGGTGAAGAAGGGTGGTGGTGTAAGAAGGGTGGGTGGTGTAAGAAGGGTGAGTGGTGTAAGAAGGGTGGGTGGTGTAAGAAGGGTGGGTGGTGTAAGAAGGGCGAGTGGTTTAAGAAGGGTGAGTGGTGTAAGAAGGGTGAGTGGTGTAAGAAGGGTGAGTGGTGTAAGAAGGGCGGGTGGTGTAAGAAGGGCGGGTGGTGTAAGAAGGGCGGGTGGTGTAAGAAGGGCGGGTGGTGTAAGAAGGGTGGGTGGTGTAAGAAGGGCGGGTGGTGTAAGAAGGGTGAGTGGTGTAAGAAGGGTGGGTGGTGTAAGAAGGGTGAGTGGTGTAAGAAGGGTGAGTGGTGTAAGAAGGGTGAGTGGTGTAAGAAGGGTGAGTGGTGTAAGAAGGGTGGGTGGTGTAAGAAGGGTGGGTGGTGTAAGAAGGGTGAGTGGTGGAAGAAGGGTGGATGGTGGAAGAAGGGTGAGTGGTGTAAGAAGGGTGAGTGGTGTAAGAAGGGTGGGCGGTGTAAGAAGGGTGGGTAGTGTAAGAGGGGGTTGTGTAAGAAAAGTGGGTAGTGAAATAGGGGTCGGTGGTTTAAGAGGGGGTGGTGTGAGAAAGACGGGTAGTGTAAGAGGTGGTGTAATAGAAGGGGTTCTGTAAGAATGGGCAGGTGGTGTAATAGGGGTGGGGGAAGTAAGGCAAGGGGGTTATTTCTAATTAGTAGATAAAAGAATATTGCCGAAAATCCCGCGGAAGGTCTACCTGGAGTCTTCCTGGAGGGTTTTCCGGGGGTCAACACCCCTGCGGCCAAGTCCTTGACCAGGCCTCCCTGTGGATCAGAGACTGATCAACCAGACTGTCACTGCTGGCCACACGAAGTCCAACGTACGAGCCACCCCCTCGGCTGATTGGGTACTGACTTTAGGTATCTGTTCAGCTCCCTTTTGAAGACAGCCAAGGATCTATGGGTGATTCCCATGGGAGGCTGTTAAACAGTCTCGGGCCCCAGATACTTATTGTGGGTTTTTTTTAGTGTACTAATGGCGCCCCTACTTTTCATTGGGGGAATGTTGCACCGCCTGCCCAGTCTTTTGCTTTCGTAGGGAGTGATTTCTGTGTGCAGCTTTTGAACCGGTCCCTCGAGGATTTTCCAGGTATAAATTATGATATATCTCGCCTGCGCTCCAGTGAGTACAGGTGAAGTGACTCCAAGCGTTCCCAGTAATTAAGGTGTTTGCAGTAAAGGTTCTCTGTACATTCCTTAGGTCTGCAATTTCACCTGCCTTGAATGGAGCTGTTAGTGTACAACAGTATTCCAGCCTAGAGAGAACAAGTGATTTAAAAAGGATCACCATCGGCTTTACATCCCTTGTTTTGAAGGTTCTCATTATACATCCTGTCATTTTCCTCACAGATGTGATAGTGACACTGTTGTGATCCTTGAAGGTTAGATCATCTGACATTAACACTCCCAAGTCCTTCATACTACTTTTCTGCTCTCTTGTGTGATTAGAGTTTGTAGTATAGTCGGTTCTAGCTATTATTTCCTTCAGTTTTCCATAACGGAGTAGTTGAAATTTGTTCTCATTGAACATCAAATTGTTTTCCATTGCCCTTTGGAAAAGTTGGTTTATATCTGCTTGGAGATTTACCGTGTCTTCAGTGGATGACAGTCTCATGCAGATTCTAGTATCGTCTGCAAAGGATGAAACAAGAGCAATGGTTTACATCTCTATGGCTGCTATGAGGATGAGAAACAGGATGGGGGCAAGTATTGTGCCTTGTGGAACAGAGCTTTTCACTGTGGCAGCCTCCGACTTTGTTTATCACTACTTTTTGCGTTCGATTGGTTAGAAAGTTGAAGATCCATCTGCCCTCTTTGTTATCCCTTTAGCGTGCATTTTGTGTGCTATTATACCATGATCGCACTTGTCAAAGGCTTTTGCAAAATCTGCCTTATGTTTGTTTTCCAGTGCATCCAAGACCGTATCATAGTGGTCCAGTAGTTGTGAGAAAAAGGATCAGTCTGTTCTAAACCCATGCTGCCCTGGATTGTGCAGTTGTTGAGAATCCAAGTGATTTGCGATCATGCTTCTTAGAACTCCTTCAAAGATTTTTATGATGTGGGATGATAGAGCTATTGGTCTGTAGTTCTAAGCTATTGCTTTGCTGCTATCTTTATGGAGTGGAGATATATCTGTTGTTTTTTAGCCACAGTAGGATTTCACCCATGTCTATGGTCTCTCTCCATAGCATACTTAAGGTACGTGAAAGGGGTTTCTTGTAGTTCTTGATCAACACATAATTCCACGAGTCTGGGCCTGGGGCTGAGTGCATGGGCATGTTAGTGGCTTTCTCAAAGTCCAGTGAAGTTACGCTTATGTCAGAAATTTGGCACACATTGATGGTATTTTGAGGCTCATGAAAAAATAATTTGGATTGTCGATCTTTAGACTGATTAATGACTCGCTAAACACAGAGTCGTAATGAGACTTCAGTATCTCGCTCATTTCTTTGTTGTCATCTGTGCAAGTCCATCTTGTCTGAGCAAGGGCCTGATACGAGTGTGGCTTTTGCCCGTTTTTGGTATATGAAAAGAAATATTTTTAATTTCTTCCGATTTCACTAATTGCTTTTAGCTTGTCTCTCCTGCATCCTGTACGAATCATGTAATTTAAGTTCAATATTCTACACTTCCCTAGTCAGTGCTTCCTTCCATATTTCAGATAATCTGGCCCCCTTGAGGAGCTCAGTGATTCTTCGCCTTCTCCTGTAGAGGGAGCGTCTCTCCCTAGTTTACTTCTCTTCTTTTTTCTTAGGGGATATTCCCTTGAGCACACTTCAGCTGTCAGAGAGTTGATCTTTTCAAGGCATTGGTTTGGGTCCATGTTATTTATGATATCTTCCGAGATATTCAATGTTTAAAGCATAGAATTTGTGCCATTTTTCTTTTTGTTGGCTAGAATTTGTGGTAGATGTATTCTCAATTTGTGTAGTGTCTAGAACTGTGCTACTGTCTTCAGTAAGCATGCCAGAAACACCACCACCAACTGTTTCTAGTAGACCAACATTGTCCCTCTGATGAGATTTGAGAATCTTACTACTCTTGGAGCCCGGCCATGGGCCAAGGTTGTCTTTAATAAAGATTGATGCCAACAGCATTTGGTGTTCCCAGGCGGTCATCTATCCAAGTACTAACCAAACTCAACGTTGCTTAACTTTGCTGATCGGACGAGAAGAGGTGCGTTCAACTCGAAGCAGACTTCCTCTACTACATCTGTAATGGAGGCTGTGATTTTGTGTAATGGTGGCTGTGATTTTGTGTAATGGTGGCTGTTTTATTAGCGCTGAAGTGGTGGCTGTGGTAGAGTCTTTAGCAGAGTCTAGATCAGTACTAGGGCTGGGGGCTGAGCTGGCTGATGCTTTGGTTTCATGTACTTTTTCAGTTGGTCTCTATTTCTGAGTCATCTGTTTTAATATGGGCATTTTATGTTAAATGTTGCTCCTCTCTCACATTCAGGATCAATGGGGGTTGCCACTTGCCCTTCTTTGCATGTTCTATATATCTTGGGTAGACTATCCAAGAGGGCCTCTTTGTTTTCCAGTTTATTATTGAACCTTCCGGT
>WNWK01029324.1:0-24520 GCA_009830355.1 Cherax destructor | reverse complement strand
AGTACATAAAGTACACCAGTACGTCATTGCACAAAATCACTGTTATGTTGACTGTCAGCCCAGTACACCAATACATCAGTACACCGGGAACATCAGTACGGGTACACACACGTCACCGATGTTGACTGTCAGCCCAGTACATCAGTACACCAGTACACCAGTACACACATGTCACCGTTATGTTGACTGTTAGCCCAGTATACCAGTACATCAGTACACCAGTACACCCCCGTCACTGTTATGTGACTGTCAGCCCAGTAAAACCAGATACCAGTAAATAAGTACACCAGACATCAGTGCACCAGTACACACACGTCACCGTTATGTTGACTGTCAGCCCAGTACATCAGAACACCAGTACACACATGTCACCGTTATGTTGACTGTTAGCCCAGTACCCAGTACATCAGTACACCAGTACACACTCGTCACCTTTTATGCTGACTGTCCCCCGACATCAGTACATCAGTACACCAGTACACACGTCACCGTTACTTTGGGATGTCATCCCAGTACATCAGTAAAACCAGTACATCAGTACACCAGTACACCAGTACATCAGTATACTAGTACCCAGTACATCAGTATACCAGTACACCAGTACATCAGTACACCAGTACACCAGCACATCAGTACACAAGTACATCAGTACACCAGTACATCAGTACACCAGTAACTAGTACATCAGTATATCAGTACATCAGTAGACAAGTACATCAGTATACCAGTACACCAGTACATCAGTACACCAGTACACACACATACTCATGCTTCTTCCACAAATGACGTTTGTTATAATTTGTTGGTTACTAAATCTTATTAGCGATTATTTCGTTGACAAGCGTAGTCAGCACTGATGAAGAGGGACAAGAGCAAGCCACTGGTTCAAGAGCGTTACTGGTTAAAGAGCAAGCCACTGGTTCAAGAGCAAGCCACTGAGACAAGAGCAAGCCACGGGAACAAGAGCAAACCACTGGTACAAGAGCAAGCTACTGGAACAAGAGCAAGCCACTGGTACAAGAGCAAGCCACTGGTACAAGAGCAAGCCACTGGAACAAGAGCAAGCCACTGGAACAGGAGGCCACTGATACAAGAGCAAAGCACAGGTACAAGAGCAAGCCACTGAGATAAGAGCAAGCCATTGAGACAAGAAAGCCATTGGTAAAAGAGCAAGCCACTGGTACAAGAGGAAGCTACTGGTACAAGAGGAAGCCACTGATAGAAGAGCAAAGCACTGAGACAAGAGCAAACCACTGGAACTAGAGCAAACCTCTGGTAAAAGAGTAAGCCACTGGTAAAAGAGCAACCACTGGTACAATAGTAAGCCACTTAGACAAGAGCAAACCACTGGTACAGGAGCAAAGCACTGAGAAAAGGGGGCAAGCCACTGGAACAAGAGCAAACTACTGGTACAAGAGCAAGCCACTGGTACAAGAGCAAGCCACTGGGGAAAGAGCAAGCCAATGAGAAAAGAAAGCCATTGAGACAAGAGCAAGTCACTGCCAAAAGAGCAACCCAAAGGGGACAAGACAAGCCACTGAGACAAGAGCAAGCCACTGAGACAAGAGCAAGCGACTGGTACAAGAGCAACCCCCTGGGGAAATAGCAACCCATTTGGAGAAAAGAGCAAACCATTGAGACAAGAGCAACCCACAGGTACAATAGCATGCCACTGGTACAATAGCATGCCACTGGTACAAAAAAAAGCCACTGGTACAAGAGCAAGCTACGGGGTACAAGAGCAAAGAAATGAGAAAAGAGCAAGCCACTGGAACAAGAGTAAACCACTGGTACAAGAAAAAACCCCCCTGGTACAAGAGCAAGCCACAGGTACAATAGCAAGCCACTTAGACAAGAGCAAACCACTGGTACAAGAGCAAGGCACTGAGACAAGAGCAAGCCACTGGAACAAGAGCAAACCACTGGAAAAAGAGCATGCCAGTGGTAAAAGAGCAAGCCACTGGGGCAAGAGCAAGCCACTGAGACAAGAGCAAGCCATTGAGACAAGAGCAAGTCACTGGTACAGAGAAAAGCCACTAGGACAAGAAAAGCCACAGAGACAAGAGAAGCCACTGACACAAGAGCAAGCCACTGGTACAAGAGCAAGCCCCTGGGGCAAGAGCAAGCCACTGAGACAAGAGCAAGCCACTGGTAAAAGAGCATGCCACTGGTACCAGAGCAAGCCACTGGTACAAGAGCAAGCCAATGCGACAAGAGCAAGCCACTGGAACAAGAGCAAGCCACTGAGACAGGAGCAAACCACTGGAAAAAAGAGAAAACCACTGAGACCAGAGCAAGCCATTGAGAAAAGAGTAAGCCATTGGTACAAGAGCATGCCACTGGTACAAAAAAAAGCCATTTGAAAAAGAGAAAAGATATTGAGACAAGAGAAAGCCACTGGTACAAGAGCAAGCCACTGGTACAAGAGGAAGCTAATGGTACAAGAGCAAGTCACTGGTACAAGAACAAGGCACTGAGACAAGAGAAAACCACTGGAACAAGAGAAAAACCACTAGTGCAAGAGCAAGCCACTGGTACAAGAGCAAGCCACTTAGAAAAGAGAAAACCACTGGTAAAAGAGCAAGGAAATTGAGACAAGAGCAAGCCACTGGAAAAAGAGCAAACCACTGCTACAAGAGTAAGCCACTGGTACAAAAGGAACCCACTGGTACAAGAGCAAGCCACTGAGACAAAGCAAGGACTGGTACAAGAGCAAGCCACTGGTAAAAGAGCAAGCCACGGGGACAAGAGCAAGCCACTGAGACAAGACAAAGCCACTGGAACAAGAGCAAGCCACTTGTAAAAGAGCAAGCCACTGGGGCAAGAGAAAGCCACTGAGACAAAAGCAAACCACTGGTACAAGAGCAAGCCATTGGTACAAGAGCAAGCCACTGGGGCAAGAGCAAGCAACTGAGACAAGAGCAAGCCATTGGGACAAGAGCAAGCCACTGGAAAAACGAAGGGCCACTGTGACAAGAGCAAGCCACTGAGAGAAGAGCAAGCACCTGTGGCAAGAGCAAGCCACTGAGAAAAGAGCAAGCCATTGAGACAAGAGCAAGCCACTGGTACTAGAGCATGCCACTGGTACAAGAGCAAGCCACTGGTAAAAGAACAAGCCACTGGGACAAGATCAAGCCACTGGAAAAAGCGCCCCCCAAAAGGGAAAAAGAGCAATCCCTGGTAAAAGAGCAACCCTCTTGGGCGGAGAAGTCATGAGACAAAAGGCCACTGGTAGGGGGCAAGCCACTGAAACAAAAGCAAGCCACTTAGACAAGAACAAACTACTGGAAAAGAGCAAGCCACTGAAAAAGAGAAAGCCATTGAGAAAAGGGCCCATTGGTACAAGAGCAAGCTACTGGTAAAAGAGAAAACCCCACTGAGACAAGAGAAGCCACTGAGACACGAGCAAGCCACTGGTAAAAGAACCCATCAAAACAAGCTATGAGACAAGAGGCCATTAAGAAAAGAGCTTTTTTGTCAAGAGCAAGCCACTGGTAAAAGAGCAAGCCATTGGGACAAGACAAGCCACGGGTACAACGCAAGCCACTGTGACAAGAGCAAGCCACTGAGAGAAGAGCAAGCACCTGTGGCAAGAGAAAGCCACTGAGACAAAAACCATTGAGACAAGAGCAAGCCACTGGTCTAGAGCATGCCACTGGTACAAGAAAAAAGCCACTGGTAAAAGAACAAGCCCCTGGTGCAAGAGCAAGCCACTGAGACAAGAGCAAGCCATGAGAAAAGAGCGTTATTTGTACAAGAGCAAGCCATTGGCAAGAGCAAGCTACTGGGACAAGAGCAAGCCACTGAGGAAAGAGCAAGCCACTGGTACAAGAGCAAGCCACTGGTAAAGAGAAAGCCACTGAAGAAGAGCAAGCCAGTGAGAAAGAGGACTGGGACAAGAGAAAGTCACTGGGACAAGAGCAAGCCACTGAGACAAGAGCAAGCCACGGGAGACAAAGAACCCAAGCCAAAAACCAGGGAGAAAAGAGAAAGCCACTGGAAAAGAGCAACCCACTGAGACAAGAGCAAGTCATGGTACAATATCAAGTTACTGGTACAAGAGCAAGCCACTGGGACAAGAGCAACCCAATTAGTTCAAGAGCAAGCCTCTAGTCAAGAGCAAGCCACTGAGACAAAAAAGCAAGCCCCCAGACAAGAGCAAACCACGGGACAAGAGCAAGCCACTGGTACTAGAGCAAGCCACTGGTACAAGAGCAAGCCACTGGACAAGATCAACCCCCCGGGGACAAGAGCAAGCCACTGGTACAAGAGCAAACCCCCGAGACAAGAGCAATCCACTTGGGCAAGAGCAAGCCACTGAGACAAAGCAAGCCACTGGAACAAGAGCAAGCCACGGGGACAGGAGCAAGCTACCGAGACAAAGGCAAGCCACTGAGACAAGTGGAAGCCACTTAGACAAGAGGAAGCCAGAGACAAGAGCAAGCTAGAGACAAGAGCAAGCTACTGAGCAAGCCACAGGAGCAAGCCACTGAGACAAAAAAAAAAAAAACAAGCCACTGAGACAAGAGCAAGCCACTGATACAAAACAAACCACTGTCACAAGAGCAAGCCACTGAGACAAGAGCAAGCCACTAAGACAAGAGCAAGCCAGAGACAAGAGCAAGCCAGAGACAAGAGCAAGCCAGAGACAAGAGTAAGCCAGAGACAAGAGCAAGCCAGAAACAAGAGCAAGCCAGAGACAAGAGCAAGCCAGAGACAAGAGCAAGCCAGAGACAAGAGCAAAGCCACTGATACAGGATCAAGCCAGAGACAAGAGCAAGCCACTGTACAAGAGCAAGCCAGAAACAAGAGCAAGCCAGAGACAAGAGCAAGCCACTGGTACAAGAGCAAGTCAGAGACAAGAGCAGGCCAGAGACAAGAGAAAGCAGAGACAAGAGCAAGCCGATACAAGAGCAAGCCAGATACAAGAGCAAGCCTGAGACAAGAGCAAGCCACTGGTAGATCTTCAACATAAATGACTGAGACTACAACAGATGGGAAATCGGTCGAGGAGGGACGTGGATGAGGGTCACAATGACTGAGACTACAACAGATGGGAAGGCGGTCGTGGAGACGTGGATGGGGGCCACTCGTACGACTGAGACTACAACAGATGGAAGGCGTCGTGGAAAACGTGGATGAGGGTCACCATGTACGACTGAGACTACAACAGATGGGAAGGCGGTCGTGGAGAGACGTGGATGAGGGTCACTAAAATCAAGATGAACATATTAACCAACTGCAACAGTGGCTGGTGGATCTCATGACCAGGAGAAGAAGTGTCTGTGACAGTGGCTGGTGGATCTCAGACCAGGAGAAGCAGCGTCTGTGACAGTGGCTGGTGGATCTCATGACCAGAAGAAGCAGCGTCTGTGACAGTGGCTGATGGATCTCATGACCAGGAGAAGCAGCGTCTGTGACAGTGGCTGGTGGATCTCATGACCAGGAGAAGCAGCGTCTGTGAAGTGGCTGGTGGATCTCATGACCAGGAGAAGCGGGTCTGTGACAGTGGCTTGTGGATCTCATGACCAGGAGAAGAAGGTTTTGGACAGTGGCTGGTGATCTCATGACCAGGAGAAGCAGCGTCTGTGACAGTGGCTGGTGGATCTCATGACCAGGAGAAGCAGCGTTCGTGACAGGGCTGGGATCTCATGACCGGGGAGAAGCAGCGTCTGTGACAGTGGCGGGGTGGATCTCATGACCAGGAGAAGCAGCGTCTGTGACAGGGCTGGGGATCTCATGACCAGGAGAAGCAGCGTCTGTGAGAGCCATTTATCATCTATCAGATTAAGCAGCAGTGTCATGCGGATGTGATGTTTAAAATGATTAAGGACGAGTAAGTACGAGTTCACAGACCAAGGTACAATTTCAATGATGGAAGAGGAAATGACGAACTAGGACTACAAGGGTGTCACGAGACAGGGAAAAACAAAGATAAGACTGACCGCGAGATATTACCAGACCTGACACGTAGACTGATAGAACATTATGAAGATGAGCGAGTCAATGAATGTATGGTATGAACCTCATTACCATCCTTCAGAATTCTGAGCTACGATGATGAAGGTGATAGAAGTAATCAAAAGAGGGAGACAGACAGAGTGTCTCATCCAGGTCAGAATTAAGGCAGTTAGAAACAGGTACAATCTCAGATGACGAGGACGTCAAATTCTGAAAGAGTAACTCTAGACAGGCGAATTTAGCACTGAACCATAACATAGAACCAAACACTGAACCATAACACTGAACCATCATTTCAAGAAAATATTAATATGTTTCTGTCGTCATGCAGGTAAGAGTTTTTTTCCCATAACCCTAGCCTATATTCTTCTGCCTCATTGATTCTTAACTAAGGGCAATTATCCTAGACTAATGAGCCGGCGCCATTGTTACCGCCAGACAACAAACTTTTAAATGAATTTTTCATTGTTTCATATATTTTTGTCCGTGTTTTACCTAAGCTTAAAAAAGCAAAATTGTATTACATGTATTTTTCCATTCGTAAACCCAATTTTTGTAATGATTTCTTGTTTGCTGTTCAACATGTTGCAAGTTCTACTGGTGTTTGTATTATACGTGCTGAGGTAAAGTGAAAATTGGGTTTGGAAACTGACAAACAAATGAAAAATGCTGTTTGACCAATATGTGAGGAACTCTTATAAAAAAAAAACAGTCTCAATAAAATATTAAATAAAAATGGGTTTAAAAAATTTTATAAAGTAAATGAATTTTATGAGTCTTTCACCGATGGTGCTACACCTGGTGTTTTACCAGACTTTTGCTGATAATCAAAATGATGGGGACGCTGGGGGGAGCCAAAGATGGCATCTAGTGTTGGTGTTGACTGTAGTGGCGACGACGATGCTTTCCCTGGCACCAACTACCCCCATCATCCATAATTTATTGGTAAGATAAAAATGAACCGGTACATCTTAGGTTGGGCAATTGTTCTGTTAGTGGGATGGATTGTGAAGGACCTGCTCATTATGGGCCAAAGGCCTGCTGCAGTGTTCTCCTTTCTTATGTTCTTATGTTATCTGTTGTTAACAACTCTTGATATCTAATATATTTTTCATTAATAAACATATCTCTTATTAATGTGTGAATTTCTGTTAAAGTGAAGATAGTGTAATACTGTAAAGCTGTGTAATGTTAAAGTTGTAGACGAGGTGTGTCAAGTAATTACTTATTCTAAATGAAAGGTTGTTGGGCAGGAAGTTAAATCTAGTGGCAGGGAAAAGAACGAATGTTACAATTATTTAAAAAAAATTTTATATGGCCCAAAATTTTAAGTGAAAACGAAAAAAATTGCTTGGATTAATAGGACACTGAGTGGATTACTTAAAGTCTTCACTGATAGAATGCTTCAAGGCAGGCGAAATTGCTGACCTGGAGAATGTACAAAGAACTTGCATGGCCACATAAGATGATAAAGCACCTAAATTACTGGGAATGGTTGAAACCCTTGATTTGTATTCCGGGAACGCAGGTAGAGAGATACATGATAATACAGTGGTGACCTGTACTTAGCTCTGTGAAGACTTGTCTAGTGTGCTCTCTGTGAATCTGAACCAAGATGTCCTCTCTTGAGCAACTCTACCAGCAGCTGGAAGAGGAGCTTAGGTTGCTAAGCTCGATATATGGCGATTGATTTGAGAAAACAAGAGGATTCGTAGTAACCTCCTGTTGTGAGTCCTCAGGTAAAGAGGGAACCGGGACAGTGGCTGGGCAACAAGGAATGAAGCTGAAGATCAAGAAGACTGTTGGAGTGGGAGAAACAATGAAGAACCAGAAGACTACTATGGAAACTTCCAGCCCATTTTCGGTGCTACCCGACGAATGTGGCTGTCTACTGTGAACGTCACAACGACCACCAAGGAAGCATTGACGGACGAGTGAGTCGACATCCCTTGAAACCTCAACAAAGACCATCGAGAACGTCAAGACGAACTCCGCCAGTGAAGGTAAGAATATTGTTTATGTTGGGGACAGTCAGGTTAAGTTTATGGATAGGGCTTTTTGTCTTAGGGACAGGAAGAGGAGGCAGAGGCTATGTTTTCCAGGGGTTGGATGGGGGATATTGTTACCCATCTAGACGATATCATGAAAGGTAAGGGGAGCAATCCTATTATCTGCCTCAGTGTGGGAGGCAACGATGTTGGCAGGCGTAGGAGTGAAGACCTGATTAGTAAGTATAGGACAGCAATAGAGATACAGTGAACCCCGGTTTTCGTTATTTTTCGTTCCAGAATGCTGTCCAAGTGCCATTCCCTAAACGAATTTATTCCCATAAGGAATAATGTAAATTAGACTAGTCCTTTAGACCCCCAAAATACACTTACAAAAGCATTTAAAAAAATACACTTACATAAAATTGCGAGTTTGGAGAAGGACGAACACCGGGGTCCACTGTAATTAGGAAGAAGGGTGGGAACCCTGTGATATGTGGCTTTTTGCCCAGGAGGAGTTGAATGAATGGTTGTCCAGGCCAATTGGAGTCAATTGCTGGCTGGACAAACACTGTAAGGAAAATTCAGTAACATTCATAGACAACTGGGACCTCTTCTATGGCAGAAATAACATGTATGCCATGGATGGGGTTCACTTATCTAGGTTTGGAGTGGAGCACTGGCCAATGCAGTGCAGGGGGCTGTTAGGTCTTTAAACTAGAAATAGATAGTGGTATGGGTTTTGTGGAAAATCAATGAATTTCAGTGTAGCGATAGGCAGAATGAGGTGGAGTTATTGATAAATATTGGAAACCCAGTGGCACTAGAGGACAGGGTCAGTAATAGGTATAATGGAGGAACAGAAATCAGCAGGAAGAGAAAAGAGAAGGGGGGTTTTCAAACATATTTTATACTAATACACATAGTGCGAGAAATAAGATGGACGAATTGAGATTAGTTGCAAGTGCAGGTAACATTGGTATTTCTGCAATAACTGAGACATGGTTTAATATGAAAAATCGGATATGCCTGCTGAATGTCACATTCAGGGTTTTAAATTGTTCCAAGTAGACACAAGTATCGGGAAGGGGGTGGGTGGCACTCTATGTCCATGATCATTTAAATTGCTGCATAAAACGGTATAAAGTCTGAAATAATACATACAAGTCTGTCTAGATAGAATTTTCAGAGGGTGTGAACTTAGATAGGGAACAAGGGAGACTACTTTGGGAGAAGATTGTTAAGGCCACAAGGCACGATAACGTAGTAATTCTAGGGACTTTAACTTTAGTAAGATTGATTGGAATTTCTTGACAGGGAATTTAGAATCTAACGACTTTTTTGAAGTAGTTCAGGATTGTTTTGAAGCAGTTTGTGACAGAACCTACAAGGGAAATAACCTACTTGATTTGGTTCTGGTAAACAAGGAAACCCTTGTTATTAATTTAGAAATTAAGGAGGAACTCGGCACAAGCGACCACAAATTTAATTACCTTTAGCATTGAATGGATGTATGATAGTAGGGATAATTTAGTAATGGTCCCAGATTTTCAATTAGCAGATTACAAAGGGCTTAGAGAACACTAATCATCTGTGGACTGGGGTAACGAAGAGAGCTATCAATATGACAGTTTTCTTAACACTATACAGTCTGCCCAAAGAATATTTATCCCGAATAAAGAAATTAGATCAAGTAGAAATGACCCAAAATGGATGAATAATAGGCTCAAATATCTTTTATAACAGAAGAAAGGAATTTATAGGCGCATCAAAGAGGTGAGGGTCATCTTATATATCAGTATACTGACATTAAGAGGGATGTTAAGAAGGGATAAGAAAAGCTAAACTGGACTATGAAATTAAAGTTGCTAGGATTCTAAAACTAACTCAAAAAGTTTTCCAGGTTTATAGAACAAAAGTTAGAGATAAGATAGGTCCCTTAAAATAACTCTGGGCATCTTACTGACAAGGAGAATGACATGTGCTCAATTTTCAATAATTATTTTCTCTCGGTTTTCACACAGGAAGACACTAATAATATCCAGTAATTAAGATAAATTATGTAATATCACAGTCACAAGCGAAATAATTATGAAACAAGTAGACCGACTGAAACAAAATTAATCGCCGGTCCTGATGAGCTTTTGCAAAGGTTTTTAAAGGGAATGCAAAATGGAACTCTGTGAACCAATATCTAATATTTTTAATTGATCCCTTCAAACAGGTGTAGTGTCCGATATGTGGAAGATAGCCAATGTAATTCTATTTTAAAGCAGGGGACAAGTCACTACCATCATATTACCGCCCAATAAGCCTGACCTCAATTGTTGGTAAATTACTAGAGTCAATTATAGCTGATATCATAAGAACCATCTTGATAAGCATAATTTGAATAATGATACTCAGCATGGATTCACGAGGGCCGTTCCTGCCTATCTAATTTATTAACCTTTTTCAGTAAAGCTTTTAAGGCTGTTGATCACGATAAAGAATTTGATATTGTTTATTTAGATTTTAGTAAGGCTTTTTGATAGAGTACACCACCAGAGACTGTTAAAGAAAGTGGAAGCTCATGGCATTGGGGAAAAGTGTTGTCATGGATCGAGTCATGGCTCACGAACAGGAAGCAGAGAGTGTCATAAATGGGTTAAACTCGAATGGGGATCTGTAATAAGTGGCGTTCCACAGGGATCAGTCTGGGCCCGTTGTTGTTTATAACGTATATCAATGACCTTGATGAGGGAATTACTAGTGATATGAGCAAATTCTCGGATGACACGAAGATAGGTAGAATAATTGAGTCAAACGTAGATGTCATGGAACTTCAGGAAGATTTAGACAAACTTAATTCGTGGTCAGAAAAGTGGCAGATGCAGTTCAATGTAAATAAATGCAAGGTTCTGAAGCACTTATAACCCAAGCACTTATAAGTTAAATAATGTAGAACTTAGCCATACAGATTGCGAAAAGGACTTGAGGGTTATGGTAAGCAGCAACCTTAAACCAAGAGAGCAATGCATAAGCGTACGTAATAAAGCAAATAGATTACTGGGATTTATATCAAGAAGTGTAAGCAACAGAAGTCAAGCGGTTATACTACAGCTTTATAAATCATTAGTAAGGCCTCACCTCGATTATGCAGCTCAGTTTTGGTCTCCGTTTTACAGAATGGATATAAATTCATTAGAAAACATTCAGCGTAGGATGACAAAGTTAATTCATAGCATTAGAAATCTTCCGTATGAAGAAAGATTGAAGTCCCTTAAATTGCATTCACTTGAAAGATGAAGAATGAGGGAAGACATGATCGAAGTGTATAAGTAGAAGATGGGTATTAACAAAGGGGATATAAATAAAGTCTTGAGGATATTCAAACGTAGATCTCAGGGAACTTCAGGAGGATTTAGACAAACTCAATTCCTGGTCAGAAAAGTGGCAGATGCAGTTCAATGTAGATAAATGCAAGGTTCTGAAGCTCGGGAGTGTCCATAATCCAAGCACTTATAAGTTAAATAGCATAGAACTTAGCCATACAGATTACGAAAAGGACTTGGGGGTTATGGTAAGCAGCAACCTTAAACCAAGACAGCAATGTCTAAGTGTACGTAATAAGGCAAACAGATTACTGGGATTTATAAAAAGAAGTGTAAGCAACAGAAGGACAGAGGTTATATTACAGCTTTATACATCGTTAGTAAGGCCTCACCTAGATTACGCAGCTCAGTTCTGGTCTCCATATTACAGAATGGATATTAATTCGTTAGAAAACATTCAGCGTAGAATGACTAAATTAATACATAGCATTAGAAATCTTCTGTATGAAGAAGATTGAAGACCCTAAAATTACATTCACTTGTAAGACGAAGAATGAGGGGAGACATGATTGAGGTATACAAGTGGAAAATGGGTATTAACAAAGGGGATATAAATAAGGTCTTGAGGATATCTCTCCAAGAGAGAACCCACAAAATTGGATTCAAATTAGATAAGTTTAGATTCAGAAAGAATATAGGAAAGTATTAGTTTGGAAATAGGGTAGTTGATGAGTGGAACAGTCTGCCTAGTAGGGTTATTGAAGCAAGGACCTTGGGTAGTTTCAAATTTAGGTTGCATAAATTCATGTGTGAGAGGGGTTGGATTTGAGTTGGAATTACACATGAGTAAATAGAATTATCAAAGCTTTTGTTAGGTAGCATTGAAGATTGGGTTGAACAAATATTCTGTTAGTGGAATGGAATGTGAAGGACATGCCTAGTATGGGCCAACAGGCCTGCTGCAGTGTTCCTCCTTTCTTATGATCTTATGTTATCTCTCCAAGAGTGAACCTGCAGTAATGGATTCAAATTTGACAAGTTTAGATTTAGAAAGGATATAGGAAAGTATTGGTTTGAAAATAGGTGAGTTGATGAGTGGAACAGTCTGCCTAATGGGGTTATTGAGGCTGAAACCTTGGGTAATTTCAAATTTAGGTTGGACAAATACATGAATGAGAGGGGTTGGATTTGACTGAGTCTTGCACATGGGTAAATTAAATTTTCAGAGCTTATTGCTTGGGTAGCATTGTAAATTTAGTTGGGCTAATATCCTGTTAGTGGGATGGATTGTGAAGGACTTGCCTAGTATGGGCCAACAGGCCTGCTGCAGTGTTCCTCCTTTCTTATGTTCTTATCATTATTAAGGCCTCACCTAGATTACGCAGCTCAGTTCTTGTCTCCATATTACAGAATGGATATAAATTCATTAGAAAATATTCAGCATAGAATGACTAAATTAATACATAACATTAGAAATCTTCCTTATGAAGAAAGATTGAAGACCCTTAAATTACATTCACTTGTAAGACGAAGAATGAGGGTAGACATGATCGAGGTATACAAGTGGAAAATGGGTATTAACAAAGGGGATATAAATAAGGTCTTGAGGATATCTCTCCAAGGGAGAACCCGCAATAATGGATTTAAATTAGAAAAGTTTAGATGGGGTTGTAAGAGAAGTGAATGCGAGGGTCTTGGTAAGAGGTGTGGGGTTAAAAGATAAAGAATCAAATACAAAGTGGGAGTTGTCACAGTTGCTTTTGCTGATGACACTGTGCTTTTGGGAGATTCTGAAGAGAAGTTGCAGAGGTTGGTGGATAAATTTTGGGTAGGGTGTGTAAAAGAAGAAAATTGAAAGTGAATATAGGAAAGAGTAAGGTGATGAGGATAACAAAAAGATTAGGTGACGAAATTTTGGGATATCAGATTGGAGCGAGAAAGTATGGAGGAGGTGAATGTATTCAGATATTTGGGAGTGGACATGTCAGCATATGGGTCATAAGAACATAAGAAAGGAGGAACACTGCAGCAGGCCTGTTGGCCCATACTAGGCAGGTCCTTCACAATCCATCCCACTAACAGAATAATTGCCCAACCTAATTTTCAATTCTACCCACGAAATAAGCTTTGAAGATTCTATTAACTCAAGTGCGAGTCCCACTCAAATCCAACCTCTCACTCATGAATTTATCCAACCTAAATTTGAAACTACCCAAGGTCATAGCTTCAATGACCCTACTAGGCAGACTGTTCCACTCATCAACTACCCTATTTCCAAACCAATATTTTCCTATATCTTTTCTAAATCTAAACTTATCTAGCAGTAAGGTGCTAGTGGCAGTAAGGTGACAGTAGCAGAAGACGTGTCTTGTGTACTTGAAGACGTGTCTTGTGTACTCTCTGTGGACTAAACCATCTTTGCTGTGCTTCCGTTATTAGCTACCTGAGATTGGATGATGGTTTCCCTCGACTACGAGCAGCTATATCTCCAAATGAAGGCGGAATTAACGGAAGCTAGAAGAGAGATTCAACGTTTGAAGGGTATATGCAAGGATTATCCCCGGAACAATGTCGCTGATGATCAGACCAACGAATGGATGCTAGTCGAATCTGAAGGGACGAAGCTGAAGTTGAAGAAGGTCCAGGAGACTGCTGTGAAAACCAGCAACTCTTTCTCCTTGTTATCAGACGAATGTGAAGCCATCCCAGCGAAGACCATCTCTACAAAGACCGTCGATAACGTCATGCACACCGCCAGTCGAGGTAAGAACATTGTTTTAGTTGGGGATAGTCAGATTAAGTTTATGAATAGGGAATTTTGTCTTAAGGATAGGAATAGGAGGCAGAGGGTGTGTTATCCTGGAGCTGGGATGAAGGATATTGTTAGCCGTCTGGACGACATCATGAGAGGTAATGGGAGCAATCCTATTATCTGTCTAAGTGCTGGAGGCAACGATGTTGGCAGACGTAGGAGTGAGGAGCTGATTAGCAGCTATAGGTCAGCAATAGACAGAATTAGGAAGAAGGGTGGGAACCCTGTCATATGTGGTATTTTTCCAAGGAGAGGAGTTGGAAATGAATGGTTGTCCAGGGCAATTGGTGTCAATTGCTGGCTGGACAAATACTGTAAGGAAAATGCAGTAACATTCATTGACAACTGGGACCTCTTCTATGGCAGAAATGACATGTATGCCAGGGATGGGGTTCACTTATCTAGGTCAGGGGTGGGGGCACTGGCAACTGCAGTGGAGGGAGCTGTTAGGGCTTTAAACTAGAAAAGTTAGTGGTATGGGTTATGGGGGAAAACAGTGAAGTCCCAGTGTAGTAATGTTATAAATTCTAGGGAACTAGTAATAGGCAGAATAAGGTGGATATTGGAAAGCCAGTGGCACTAGGTGACAAGGACAGTAATAGGTATAAGGAAAACAGAAATGAGCAGGAAGGGTAAAGAGAAAGGATGGTCTTTAAGTGTATATTACACCAATAGTCGTAGTGCTAGGAATAAGATGGACGAGTTGAGAGAGTTGCAAGTACAGGTAATATTGATGTTTTTGCAATAACTGAAACATGGTTTAATATGAAAATCGGGACTTGCCTGCCGAATGTCACATTCAGGGTTTTAAATTGTTCCAAGTAGACAGAAGTATCGGGAAGGGGGTGGTGGCACTCTATGTCCGTGATCATTTAAATTGTTGTATAAAAATGGGTATAAAGTCTGAATTAACACATACAGAGACTGTCTGGATAGAATTTTCAGAGGGGCATGAAAAATTGATTTTAGGTGTGATATACCGTCCCCCAAACTTAGATAGGGACCAAGGGAGACTACTATGGGAGGAAATTGTTAAGGCCACAATGCACGATAATGTAGTTATTCTGGGTGACTTCAACTTTAGTCAAATTGATTGGAATTTTTTGACTGGGAATTTAGAATCTAACGATTTCTTAGAAGTAGTTCAAGATTGTTTTTTGAAGCAGTTTGTGACAGAACCTACAAGGGGAAATAATCTGCTTGACTTAGTTCTGGCAAACAAGGAAACCCTTGTTAATAATTTAGAAATTACAGAGGAACTCGGCGCAAGCGACCACAAATCAATTACCTTTGGCATTGAATGGAAGTTTCATAGTAGGAATAACTTAGTAACGGTCCCAGATTTTCGTTAGCAGATTACAATGGACACTACACCAGACACTACACCTGTTTGAAGAGATAGGTTAAAAATGTTAGTTAAGGGTTCACAGAGTTCAATTTTGAATTCCTTAAGAACCCTTGAAAAAAGCTCATCAGGGCCTAGCGATTTATTTTGCTTCAAACGGTCTATCTGTTTGATAACCATTTCGCTAGTGATGATACTACATAATTTATCTTCTTCAGGCCCACTAAAATACCTAATTCTTGGGATATTATTAGTGTCTTCCTGAGTGAAAACCGAGAGAAAATAATTATTAAAAATAGAGCACATTTAAGAAGATAAGAACATAAGACACTCAGGAAGACACGGTTTTCACTCAGGAAGACACTAATAATATCCCAAGAATTAGGTATTTTAGTGGGCCTGAAGAAGATAAATTATGTAGTATCACAGTCACTAGCAAAATGGTAATCAAACAGATAGACCTTTTGAAGCAAAATAAATCGCCAGGCCCTGATGAGCTTTTTCCAGCGGTTCTTAAGGAATGCAAAATAGAACTCTGTGAACCCTTAACTAACATTTTTAACCTATCTCTTCAAACAGGTGTAGTGCCGGATACGTGGAAGATGGCTAATGTAATTCCTATTTTTAAAGCAGGGGACAAGTCGTTACCATCAAATTACCGCCCAATAAGTCTAACATCAATTGTAGGCAAATTACTAGAGTCGATTATAGCTGATAACATAAGAAGCCATCTCGATAGGCATAATTTGATTAATGATACTCAGCATGGATTCACCAGGGGCCGTTCCTGCCTAACTAATTTATTAACTTTTTTCAGTAAGGCTTTTGAGGCAGTTGATAATGATAAAGAATTCGATATTGTTTATTTGGATTTTAGTAAGGCTTTGATAGAGTACCACATCAGAGACTGTTAAAGAAAGTGGCTGCTCATGGCATTGGGGGAAAAGTGTTGTCATGGATCGAGTCATGGCTCACCAAAAGGAAGCAGAGGGTGTGCATAAATGGGGTTAAATCGGAGTGGGGATCTGTAACAAGTGGCGTTCCTCAGGGATCGGTTTTGGGCCCGTTGTTGTTTATAATATATATAAATGACCTTGACGAGGGAATTTCAGTGATATGAGCAAATTCGCTGATGACACGAAGATAGGTAGGATAATCGATTCAGACGTAGATGTCAGTGAACTACAGGAGGATTTAGACAAACTCAATTCCTGGTCAGAAAAATGGCAGATGCAGTTCAATGTAGATAAATGCAAAGTTCTTAAGCTCGGGAGTGTCCATAACCCAAGCACTTATAAGTTAAATAACGTAGAACTTAGCCATACAGATTGCGAGAAGGACTTGGGGGTGATGGTAAGCAGCAACCTTAAACCAAGACAGCAATGCCTAAGCGTGCGTAATAAGGCAAATAGATTACTGGGATTTATATCAAGAAGTGTTAGCAACAGAAGTCCAGAGGTTATATTACAGCTTTATACATCATTAGTAAGGCCTCACCTAGATTACGCAGCTCAGTTCTGGTCTCCATATTACAGAATGGACATAAATTCGTTAGAAAACATTCAGCGTAGAATGACTAAATTAATACATAGCATTAGAAATCTTCCTTACGAAGAAAGATTGAAGACCCTTAAATTACATTCACTTGTAAGACGTAGAATGAGGGAGACATGATCGAGGTATACAAGTGGAAAATGGGTATTAACAAAGGGATATAAATAAGGTCTTGAGGGTATCTCTCCAAGAGAGAACCCGCAATAATGGATTCAAGTTAGATAAGTTTAGATTTAGAAAGGATATAGGAAAGTATTGGTTTGAAAATAGGGTAGTTGATGAGTGGAACAGTCTGCCTAGTAGGGTTATTGAAGCAAGGACCTTGGGTAGTTTTAAATTTAGATTGGATAAATTCATGAGTGAAAGGGGTTGGATTTGATTGGGAATTGCACATGAGTAAATAAAATTATCAAAGCTTATTTCTTGGGTAGCATTGAAAATTAGGTTGAACAAATATTCTGTTAGTGGGATGGAATGTGAAGGACCTGCCTAGTATGGGCCAACATGCCTGCTGCAGTGTTCCTCCTTTCTTATGTTCTTATGTTCTTATGTTCTTAGAGAACACTTATCATCTGTGGACTGGGGTAATGAAGAGAGCTATCAATATGACAGTTTTCTGAACACTATACATGCTGCCCAAAGAACATTTATCCCATATAAAGAAATTAGATCGAATAGAAATGACCCAAAATGGATGAATAATAGGCTCAAATATCTTTTAGGGCAGAAGAAAGGAATTTATAGGCGTATCAAAAGAGGTGAGGGTCATCTTATGAATCAGTATATTGACATTAAGAGGGACGTTAAAAAGGAGATAAGAAAAGCTAAGCAGGACTACGAAATTAAAGTTGCTAGGGATTCGAAAACTAACCCAAAAAGTTTTTTCCAGGTGTATAGAACAAAAGTTAGAGTTAAGATAGGTCCCCTTAAAAATAATTATGGGTATCTTACTGACAAAGAGAATGAAATGTGCTCAATTTTAATAATTATTTTCTCTCGGTTTTCACTAGGAAGAACTAATAATATCCCAAGAATTAGGTATTTTAGTGGGCCTGAAGAAGATAAATTATGTAGTATCACAGTCACTAGCGAATGGTTATCAAACAGATAGACCGCTTGAAGCAAAATAAATCGCCAGGCCCTGATGAGCTTTTTTCAAGGGTTCTTAAGGAATGCAAAATTGAACTCTGTGAACCCTTAACTAACATTTTTAACCTATCTCTTGAAACAGGTGTAGTGTCTGATACGTGGAAGATGGCTAATGTAATTCCTATTTTTAAAGCAGGGGACAAGTCGTTACCATCAAATTACCGCCCAATAAGTCTAACTTCAATTGTAGGCAAATTATTAGAGTCGATTATAGCTGATAACATAAGAAGCTATCTCGATAGGCATAATTTGATTAATGATACCAACATGGATTCACCAGGGGCCGTTCCTGCCTAACTAATTTATTAACTTTTTTCAGTAAGGCTTTTGAGGCAGTTGATCATGATAAAGAATTCGATATTGTTTATTTGGATTTTAGTAATGCTTTTGATAGAGTACACATCAGAGACTGTTAAAGAAAGTGGCTGCTCACGGCATTGGAGGAAAAGTGTTTTCATGGATCGAGTCATGGCTCACCAATAGGAAGCAGAGGGTGTGCATTAATGGGGTTAAATCTGAGTGGGGATCTGTAACAAGTGGCGTTTCCAGGGATCGGTTTTGGGCCCGTTGTTGTTTATAATATATATAAATGACCTTGACGAGGAATTACTAGTGATATGAGCAAATTCGCTGATGACACGAAGATAGGATAATCGATTCAGACGTAGATGTCACGGAACTTCAGGAGGATTTAGACAAACTCAATTCCTGGTCAGAAAAATGGCAGATGCAGTTCAATGTAGATAAATTTGTAAAGTTCTAAAGCTCGGGAATATTCATAACCCTAGCACCTACCAGCTTAATAATGTTGAACTCAGCCACAGAATGCGAAAAGGATCTGGGGGTTATGGTAGCAGCAACCTCAAACCAAGTCAGCAATGCCTAAGCGTAAGAAATAAAGCAAATAGATTACTGGGATTTATATCAAGAAGTGTAAGCAACAGAAGTCCAGCGGTTATATTACAGCTTTATACATCATTAGTAAGGCCTCACCTAGATTATGCAGCTCAGTTCTGGTCTCCATTTTACAGAATGGATATAAATTGTTAGAAAACATTCAGCGACGAATGACAAAGTTAATTCATAGCATTAGAAATCTTCCGTATGAAGAAAGATTGAAGACCCTTAAATTACATTCACTTGTAAGACGAAGAATGAGGGAGACATGATCGAGGTATATAAGTGGAAGATGGGTATTAATAAGGGGATATAAATAAGGTCTTGAGGATATCTCTCCAGGAGAGAACCGCAATAATGGATTCAAATTGGATAAGTTTAGATTTAGAAAGGATATAGGAAAATATTGGTTTGGAAATGGGTAGTTGATGAGTGGAACAGTCTCCCTAGTAGGGTCATTGAAGCTGGACCTTGGGTAGTTTCAAATTTAGGTTGGATAAATCATGAGTGAGGGTTGATTTGAGTGGGACTCGCACTTGAGTTAATAGAATCTTCAAAGCATATTTCTTGGATAGAATAGAAAATTAGGTTGGGCAATTATTCTGTTAGTGGGATGGATTGTGAAGGACCTGCTAGTATGGCCAACAGGCCTGCTGCAGTGTTCCTCCTTTCTTATGTTCTTATGTTCTTATGATATCTCTCCAAGAGAGAACCCGCAATAATGGATTCATAAGAACATAAGAAAGGAGGAACACTGCAGCAGGCCTGTTGGCCCATACTAGGCAGATCCTTCACAATCCAACCCACTAACAGAATAATTGCCCAACCTAATTTTCAATTCTACCCAAGAAATAAGCTTTGAAGATTCTATTAACTCAAGTGCGAGTCCCACTCAAATCCAACCCCTCTCACTCATGAATTTATCCAACCTAAATTTGAAACTACCCAAGGTCCTAGCTTCAATGACCCTACTAGGCAGACTGTTCCACTCATCAACTACCCTATTTCCAAACCAATATTTTCCTATATCCATTCTAAATCTAAACTTATCCAATTTGAATCCATTATTGCGGGTTCTCTCTTGGAGAGATATCCTCAAGACCTTATTTATATCCCCCTTATTAATACATAAGAACATAAGAACATAAGAATGGAGGAACACTGCAGAAGGCCTACTGGCCCATACAAGGCAGGTCCTTATCAAAACCACCACTACCTAAGAATTTACTCCTGTACTTACGACACTAATCAAACCCAGCCCCTCCCACTCATATATTTGTCCAATCTCTTTTTAAAGCCACCCAAGGTCCTAGCCTCTATCACCCTAATCGGAAGATTGTTCCACGCATCTACAACTCTGTTCGAAAACCAGTACTTGCCTATGTCCTTTCTAAATCTAAATTTATCCAATTTAAATCCGTTATTTCTCGTTCTTACTTGGTTCGATATCCTCAGTATTTTATTAATATCTCCTTTGTTTATGCCCATCATCCACTTGTACACCTCGATGATATCTCCCCTCATTCTACGTCTCTTCAGAGAGTGGAGATTCAATGCTCTAAGTCTATCTTCATACGGGAGATTTCTTATACTGTAAATCATTTTAGTCATTCTTCTTTGTATGTTCTCCAATGAATCTATATCCATCCTGTAGTAAGGAGACCAAAACTGAGCTGCATAATCCAAATGAGGTCTCACTAGTGATGTATAGAGCTGTAAAATAACTTTGGACTTCTGTTGCTTATACTTCTTGAAATAAATCCTAGTAATCTGTTAGCCTTATTGCGCACACTTAGGCACTGTTGTCTTGGCTTTAGATTTCTGCTTACCATGACTCCCAAGTCTTTTTCACATTCTGTATGATCAAGCTCAACTTCACCTAGTTTATAAATTCGAGGGATATTTTCATTACCAACGACAAGCACCTTACACTTGTCCACATTGAACTTCATCTGCCACTTTTCAGACCAAGACATTAATTTATCCAAATCCTCCTGGAGTTCACTGTTATCCTCCTCAGAATGAATTATACGGCCTATTTTTGTATCATCAGCAAATTTACTCATGTCACTTGCAATTCCTTCATCAAGGTCATTAATGTAAATTATGAACAACAATGGGCCCAAAACTGATCCTTGTGGAACGCCACTAGTGACAAATCCCCATTCAGATTTGACCCCATTAATGGAAACTCTCTGCTTTCTATTGGTAAGCCATGCCTCTATCCATGCTAGAACTTTACCTCCTATACCATGAGCTGCCACCTTTCTTAAGAGTCTCTTGTGAGGTACTCTATCGAAGGCCTTACTGAAATCCAAGTAAACTATACCATATTCTTTATCACTGTCTACTGCCTCAAATGTTTTATTGAAAAACGTCAGTAAATTTGTCAGGCAGGAACGACCTCTCGTAAACCCATGCTGAGATTCATTAATCAAATTATGTTCTTCAAGGTGACTTCTGATAATATCAGCTATAATTGATTCTAATAATTTGCCTACTATAGACGTGAGGCTTATTGGACGGTAATTTGATGGAATGGACTTATCCCCTGATTTGAATATAGGAACTACATTAGCTATCTTCCACATCTCTGGCACAACACCAGTTAGGATGGACGTATTAAACACATTCGTTAATGGCTGACTAAGTTCCATTTTGCATTCTTTAAGCACCCTCGATCATGTCTCCCCTCATTCTTCGTCTTACAAGTGAATGTAATTTAAGGGTCTTCAATCTTTCTTTGTAAGGAAGATTTCTAATGCTATGTATTAATTTAGTCATTCTACGCTGAATGTTTTCTAACGAATTTATGTACATTCTGTAATATGGAGACCAAAACTGAGCTGCGTAATCTAGGTGAGGCCTTACTAATGATGTATAAAGCTGTTAAGTAAAAGGACACAAATGCAACTAAGTGACATTTATTGTGGCACGTTTCGCTCTCCAGGAGCTCCTGGAGAGCGAAACGTGCCACAAAATGTCACTGGTTGCATTTGTGTCCTTTTACTTAACATATGTCGTAATTCTACCAATATTATTACATGTATAAAGCTGTAATATAACCGCTGGACTTCTGTTGCTTACACTTCTTGATATAAATCCCAGAATCTATTTGCTTTATTTCTTACGCTTAGGCATTGCTGACTTGGTTTGAGGTTGCTGCTTACCATAACCCAGATCCTTTTGCATTCTGTACGGCTGAGTTCAACATTATTAAGCTGGTAGGTGCTGGGGTTATGAACATTTCCGAGCTTTAGAACTTTGCATTTATCTACATTGAACTGCATCTGCCATTTTTCTGACCAGGAATTGAGTTTGTCTAAATCCTCCTGAAGTTCCGTGACATCTACGTCTGAATCGATTATCCTACCTATCTTCGTGTCATCAGCGAATTTGCTCATATCACTAGTAATTCCCTCGTCAAGGTCATTTATATAAGACATAAGAACATAAGAAAGGAGGAACACTGCAGCAGGCCTGTTGGCCCATTCTAGGCAAGTCCTTCACATTCCATCCCACTAACAGAATATTTTCAATGCTACCCAAGAAATAAGCTTTGATAATTTTATTTACTCATGTGCAATTCCCACTCAAATCCAACCCCTTTCACTCATGAATTTATCCAACCTAAATTTAAAACTACCCAAGGTCCTTGCTTCAATAACCCTACTAGGCAGACTGTTCCACTCATCAACTACCCTATTTCCAAACCAATACTTTCCTATATCCTTTCTAAATCTAAACTTATCTAACTTGAATCCATTATTGCGGGTTCTCTCTTGGAAGATACCCTCAAGACCTATTTATATCCCCTTTGTTAATACCCATTTTCCACTTGTATACCTCGATCATGTCTCCCTCATTCTACGTCTTACAAGTGAATGTAATTTAAGGTCTTCAATCTTTCTTCGTAAGGAAGATTTCTAATGCTATGTATTAATTTAGTCATTCTACGCTGAATGTTTTCTAACAATTTATGTCCATTCTGTAATATGGAGACCAGAACTGAGCTCGTAATCTAGGTGAGGCCTTACTAATGATGTATAAAGCTGTAATATAACCTCTGGACTTCTGTTGCTAACACTGACATATCATTCTCCTTGTCAGTAAGATGCCCAAAGTTATTTTTAAGGGGACCTATCTTATCCCTAACTTTTGTTCTATAAACCTGGAAAAACTTTTGGGTTAGTTTTGAATCCCTAGCAACTTTAATTTCATAGTCCCTTTAGCTTTTCTTATTCCCTTTTTAACGTCCCTCTTAATGTCAGTATACTGATTTATAAGATGACCCTCACCTCTTTTTATGTGCCTATAAATTCCTTTCTTCTGCCCTAAAAGATATTTGAGCCTATTATTCATCCATTTTGGGTCATTTCTACTTGATCTAATTTCTTTATACGGGATAAATGTTCTTTGGGCAGCCTGTATAGTGTTAAGAAAACTGTCATATTGATACCTCTCTTCTTTTGGGTAGCATTGAAAATTAGGTTGAACAAATATTCTGTTGGTGGGATGGAATGTGAAGGACTTGCCTAGAATGGAACAACAGGCCTGCTGCAGTGTTTCTCCTTTCTTATGTTCTTATGATAAGTGTTCTCTAAGTCCATTATAATCTGCTAAGCGAAAATCTGGGACCATTACTGAATTATCCCTACTATCATACATCCATTCAATGCTAAAGGTAATTGACTTGTGGTCGCTTGAGCCGAGTTCCTCTGTAATTTCTAAATTATTAACAAGGGTTTCCTTGCTTGCCAGAACCAAGTCAAGTAGGTTATTTCCCCTTGTAGGTTCTGTTACAAACTGCTTCAAAAAGCAATCCTGAACTACTAAAAAGTCGTTAGATTCTAAATTCCCTGTCATGAAATTCCAATCAATCTGACTAAAGTTAAAGTCGCCTAGAATTACTACGTTATCGTGTCTTGTGGCCTTAACAATTTCCTCCCAAAGTAGTCTCCCTTGTTCCCTATCTAAGTTTGGAGGACGGTAAATCACGCCTAAAATCAATTTTTCACACCCCTCTGAAAATTCTATCCAAACAGACTCTGTATGTGTTAATTCAGACTTTATACCCGTTTTTATGCAACAATTTAAATGATCACGGACATAGAGTGCCACCCCACCCCCTTTCCCGATACTTCTGTCTACTTGGAACAATTTATAACCCTGAATGTGACATTCGGCAGGCAAGTCCCGATTTTTCATATTAAACCATGTCTCAGTTATTGCAAAAACATCAATATTACCCGTACTTGCAACTAATCTCAACTCGTCCATCTTATGTAGATGAATGGTTCAGAGAACCGACAATCTTATTCCTAGCACTACGACTATTGGTGTAATATATATTTAGAGACCCTCCTTTCTCTTTACCCTTCCTGCTCATCTCTGTTTTTCCACTATACCTATTACTGTCCTTGTCATCTAGTGTCACTAGTTTCCACTATCCACCTTATTCTGCCTATTACTAGTTCTCCTACAACTTATAATATTACTA
>WNWK01029323.1:0-15000 GCA_009830355.1 Cherax destructor | reverse complement strand
TGCTGGTGAGCCTGTACCTCCAGCTCACTTGTTGGTGAACCTGTTGTACCTCCAGCTCACTTGCTGGTGAGCCTGTACCTCCAGCTCACTTGTTGGTGAGCTTGTACCTCCAGCTCACTTGTGGTGAGCCTGTCCTCCAGCTCATTGTTGGAGCTGTCCAGCTCACTTGTTGGTGAGCTTGTACCTCCAGCTCACTTGTTGGTGAGCCTGTACCTCCAGCTCACTTGCTGGTGAGCCTGTACCTCCAGCTCACTTGTTGGTGAGCTTGTACCTCCAGCTCACTTGTTGGTGAGCCTGTACCTCCAGCTCACTTGTTGGTGAGCTTGTACCTCCAGCTCACTTGTTGGTGAGCCTTGTACCTCCAGCTCACTTGTTGGTGAGCCTGTACCTCCAGCTCACTTGTTGGTGAGCTTGTACCTCCAGCTCACTTGTTGGTGAGCCTGTACCTCCAGCTCACTTGTTGGTGAGCCTGTACCTCCAGCTCACTTGTTGGTGACCCTGTACCTCCAGCTCACTTGCTGGTGAACCTGTTGTACCTCCAGCTCACTTGCTGGTGAGCCTGTACCTCCAGCTCACTTGCTGGTGAACCTGTTGTACCTCCAGCTCACTTGCTGGTGAACCTGTACCTCCAGCTCACTTGCTGGTGAGCCTGTACCTCCAGCTCAATTGCTGGTGAGCCTGTACCTCCAGCTCACTTGTTGGTGAGCCTGTACCTCCAGCTCACTTGTTGGTGACCCTGTACCTCCAGCTCACTTGTTGGTGACCCTGTACCTCCAGCTCACTTGCTGGTGAACCTGTACCTCCAGCTCACTTGCTGATGAGCCTGTACCTCCAGCTCACTTGTTGGTGAGACTGTTCCTCCAGCTCACTTGCTGGTGGTGAACCTGTGCCTCCAGCTCTCTTGTGACAATGTAACCTATAATTTCCCTGCACAGGGGATCTCTCAATAAGGGAGCTCTTGATGGAATTGGTCCTCTAGTCCCCTTCCTCAGGCTGAATGTAAATACAGTGGACCCTCGGAAATCGTACTGCTCCCAACTCAAACAATTATGTAAGTGTATTTTTGTAAATGCTTTTGTAAGTGTATTTTTGTAAATGCTTTTGTAAGTGTATTTTTGGGGATCTGAAACGGACTAATCTAATTTACATTTGTCCTTATGAGAACAAATTCGTTCGGTAACGGCACTAGAACAGTATTTTGGAACGAATTATGTCCGATTTCCGGAGGTCCACTGTACCCTCCGACCTCTTCCTACAGTTCGTCCTATTAGAATTTCCCAACAGTGTTCTTGTTGGGAAATTCAGTTTCTAGACAGACAGACTCTCAGGACGTGCTGGATGGCCTTCTGGTGGCACTATAGAACCATCTTGAGTGACCTCTGATAACAGAAGTATTACTGAAAATTACCTGCACACCTGGGAGTGGCAACAAAGGTAATGTAACTTTTGACATTTCAGTCACCTGTGCCTGGGAGAAGGTAAAGAATTAATATTGCTTTTCATGATTGGTTCCTTTTTTTTATTTTTCACTTTTAAAAAAATGGAAGTGGGGGGGAAAGGGGGGTAAGCAACTCTGAGGACAGACAAAAAGAAAATGTTCCTCCTGAACCAGTCACCAGTAATCCCAGTACAGTAGTCCCCTCAAATTCACAGTAGGTTGCATTCAAAGACCACCCCCGAATTTGGAAAAGCCACGAATTCTGGACATTAAAAAAATGCCTATTTTTATAGTTTAAATCCTAATTTTTTTTTTTTTTATTAACACATCGGCCGATTCCCACCAAGGCAGGGTGGCCCGAAAAAGAAAAACTTTCATCATCATTTACTCCATCACTGTCTTGCCAGAGGGGTGCTTTACACAACAGTTATAAGACTGCAACATTAACACCCCTCCTTCAGAGTGCAGACACTGTACTTCCCATCTCCAGGACTCAAGTCCGGCCTGCCGGTTTCCCTGAATCCCTTCATAAATGTTACTTTGCTCACACTCCAACAGCACGTCAAGTATTAAAAACCATTTGTCTCCATTCACTCCTATCAAATACGCTCCACATGCTTGCTGGAAGTCCAAGCCCTCGCACACAAAACTTCCTTTACCCCTCCCTCCAACCCTTCCTAGGCCGACCCCTACCCCGCCTTCCCTCCACTACAGATTTATACACTCTCAAAGTTATTCTGTCTCGTTCCATTCTCTCTACATGTCCGAACCACCTCAACAACCCCTCCTCAGCTCTCTGGATAATAGTTTTGGTAATCCCGCACCTCCTCCTAATTTCCAAACTCCGAATTCTCTGCATTATATTCACACCACACATTGACCTCAGACATGACATCTCCACTGCCTCCAGCCTTCTCCTCGTTGCAACATTCATCACCCATGCTTCACACCCATATAAGAGTGTTGGTATAACTATACTCTCATACATTCCTTCTTTACTTCCATGGAGAAAGTTCTTTGTCTCCACAGACCCGAAGTGCTCCACTCTCCCTTTTCCCTCATCAATTCTATGATTCACCTCATCCTTCATAGACCCATCTGCTGACATGTCCACTCCCAAATATCTGAATACATTCACCTCCTCCATACTCTCTCCTCCAATCTGATATCCAATCGTTCATCACCTAATCTTTTGTTATCCTCATCATCTTACTCTTTCCTATATTCACTTTCAATTTTCTTCTTTATACACCCTACCAAAATCATCCACCAACCTCTGCAACTTCTCTTCAGAATCTCCCAGAAGCACAGTGTCATCAGCAAAAGCAACTGTGACAACTCCCACTTTGTATTTAATTCTTTATCTTTTAACCCCACACCTCTTGCCAAGACCCTCGCATTCACTTCTCTTACATCCCCATCTATAAATATATTGAACAACCACGGTGACATCAACATCCTTGTTTAAGGCCCACTTTTACTGGGAAATAGTCCCTTCCCTCCTACACACTCTAACTTGAGCCTCACTATCCTCATAAAAACTCTTCACTGCTTTCAGTAACCTACCTCCTATTCCATACACCTGCAACATCTGCCACATTGCCCCCCTATCCACCCTATCATACGCCTTTTCCAAATCCATAAATGCCACAAAACCTCTTTACCCTTATCCAAATACTGTTCACCTATATGTTTCACTGTAAACACTTGGTCTACACACCCCCTACCTTTCCTAAAGCCCCCTTGTTCATCTGCTATCCTGCTTTCTGTCTTACTCTTAATTCTTTCAATAATAACTCTACCATACACTTTACCAGGTACACTCAACAGACTTATTCCCCTATAATTTTTGCACTCTCTTTTGTCCCCTTTGCCTTTATACAAAGGAACAATACACGCTCTCTGCCAATCCCTAGGTACCTTACCCTCTTCCATACATTTATTAAATAATAGCACTAACCACTCCAAAACTATATCCCCACCTGCTTTTAACATTTCTATCTTTATCCCATCAATCCCAGCTGCCTTACCCCCTTTCATTCTACCCACTGCCTCACGAACTTCCCACACACTCACAACTGGCTCTTCCACACTCCTACAAGATGTTATTCCTCCTTGCCCTATACACGAAATCACAGCTTCCTGTCTTCATCAACATTTAACAACTCCTCAAAATATTCCCTCCATCTTCCCGATACCTCTAACTCTCCATTTAATAACTCTCCTCTCCTATTTTTAACTGTCAAATCCATTTGTTCCCTAGATTCCTCAACTTATTAATCTCACTCCAAAACTTTTCTTATTTTCAACAAAATTTGTTGATAACATCTCACCCACTCTCTCATTTGCTCTCTTTTTACATTGCTTCACCACTCTCTTAACCTCTTTTTCTCTCCATATACTCTTCCCTCCTTGCATCACTTCTACTTTGTAAAAACCTCTCATATGCTAACTTTTTCTCCCTTACTACTCTCTTTACATCATCATTCCACCAATTGCTCTTCTTCCCTCCCACACCCACTCGCCTGTAACCACAAACTTCTGCTGAACACTCTAACACTACATTTTTAAATCTACCCCATACATCTTCGACCCCATTGCCTACACTCTCACTAGCCCATCTATCCTCCAATAGTTGTTTATATCTTACCCTAACTGCCTCCTCTTTTAGTTTATAAACCTTCACCTCTCTTATTTACTGCTTCTATTTTCCTTGTATCCCATCTACTTTTTACTCCCACTGTAGCTACAACTAAAAAGTGATCTGAGGGCTCTGGTGGTCTGGTGGCTAAAGCTCTCGCTTCACACGGCGAGTGCCTGGGTTCGATTCCCAGCCAGGGCAGAAACATTGGGCATGTTTCTTTACACCTGTTGTCTATGTTCCCCATCAGTAAAATGGGTACCTGGGTGTTAGTCGACTGATGTGAGTCGCATCCTAGGACACTGACCTAATCTGCCCGAAATGCTCAGCATAACAAGGGACTTTCTATATAGTAGTATGTCACTGATGTCAGCTAGGCCTGTATATCCTGTACATGTACTTGTAGTAAAATAAAGATTATTATTATTATTATTATTATTATATATCTATAAACATGTACATCCTGAAGTCTACTCAACAGTCTTTTACCTACCAATACATAGTCCAACAAACTACTGTCATTACGCCCTACATCATATCTTGTATACTTATTTATCCTCTTTTTCTTAAAATATGTATTACCTATAACTAAACCCCTTTCTATACAAAGTTCAATCAAAGGGCTCTATTATCATTTACACCTGTCACCCCAAACTTACCTACCACACCCTCTCTACATGTTTCTCCTACTTTAGTATTTAGGTCCCCTACCACGATTACTCTCTCACTTGGTTCAAAAGTTCCTATACATTCGCTTAACATCTCCTAAAATATCTCTCTCTCTCCTCTACACTCCTCTCTTCTCCAGGTGCATACACTCTTATTATGACCCACTTTTCGCATCCGACCCTTATTTTAATCCATATAATCCTTGAATTTACACATTTATATTCCCTCTTCTCCTTCCATAACTGATCCCTCAACATTATTGCTACCCCTTCCTTAGCTCTAACTCTCTCAGATACTCCTGACTTAAGCCCATTATTACTTCTTTTCATTCATAACATCAGCAATCATCTCTTTCTTATCATCCGCACTACATCCATGCACATTCAAACAACCCAGTTTTATAAAGTTTTTCTTCTTCTCTTTTTTAGTAAATGTGTACAGGAGAAGGGGTTACTAGCCCATTGCTCCCGGCATTTTATTCGCCTCATACGACACGCATGGCTTATGGAGGAAAGATTCTTTTCCACTTCCCCATGGACAATAGAGAAAATAAAAAGAACAAGAGCTATTAAGAAAAAGAAGAAAAACCTAGATGCCCCAAAAACACTTTAATTTAATTTTAAACTCAGCTTCATACATCACCCATAAAAAAAATGTAAAGATAAACCCATGTACAGTACAGTGGAACCTGGTTTTCATAGAATTTGGTTTTCAACAACATTTTTCGTCAAAATAGTCGCAGTTTTCGTTCGTCACCTTGGTTTTTGTTCACCGTACTGAACGTGTCCACCTGCCCGTTGTGCCCACACAAAGCTTTGTTGGTGGTAGTGATGGTGGTAGAAATAACCTCTCCTCCCTCTCCCCTCCTCGCTGTCTTCCATACGCCAACAAGTCTTCAATAAAGGTAAAACTGATTTAGATGTTCATTTATCTATTAAAATTAGTGCTTTATATTTATTTCTCATTGTTTTCTGTATGTAAAACTATAGTTATCTCTATATAATGTATTTTTTGTTAATATTTTTGGGTGTCTGGAACAAATTAATTGGATCTACATTATTTCTTATGGGAAATATTCCTTTAGTTTTCGTCGAATTTGGTTTTCGCCAGACTCTGGAACGAATTAAAAATGAAAACCGAGGTTCCACTGTACTGTACTGCTATGTCTCCCGCAGTGCTAGAATGTAAAATACTGATGTTACCCCAATATGTACTGTAATTCATGCAAGTTCATTTTCTTTGGTAAACTGTAATTCATGAAACCCCGTTTACTGTGGTATATGTACGGTAGATATACGGTAATAATTTAGTAAACGTTCTCTCTACAGCACTAAAAAATTGATACAGTATTGTATTTTATATGGAAATTTTGCTGAATTTATGTTAATATTTATGTTACAAAATTATTAAATTATATTTTTCTTAATATTCAGCATTAAAACGCATAAAAAATTATATATTGCCACGAAAAAAGCCTGGAGTTTACCTGGTTTCCACAAATTTGCGGGGATTTCCACGAACAATTACAGTGGACCCCCGCTTAACAAGCAAAATTCATTCCAGAAGCCTGCTCAAGTGCCATTACCGAACAAATTTACTTCCTTAAGAAATAATGTCACGTAGGTTAGTCTATATCAGACCCCCAAAAATACACTTCCACAAGCACTTACAATATTATACAGTGGACCCCCGTCTAACGAGCACCCCGGAAATCATACAATTATGTATAATATTGGAAGTGCTTGTGGAAGTGTATTTTTGGGGGGTCTGAAATAGACTAACCTACGTAACATTATTTCTTAAGGAAGTAAATTCGTTTGGTAATGGCACTTGAGCAGGCTTCTGGAAGGAATTTTGCTCATTAGGCAGGGGTCCACTGTACTTACATAATTGTACGATTTCCGGGGTGCTCGTTAGGTGGGGGTTCACTGTATTAGGTTCTAAGGAAAAATCCGCAAATTACTGAAGCCACGAATTTGCGGGGGACCACTGTACACCAGGATGACATCTTCAGAATTGTCTTAGCTAGGCTCAGCAAATAATAGAAGTGGGCAAAAACTAAATTGCCCTCCTATGACCTTATGCTCTCTCTCCATCTCATCGGTATAGCTGTTATCAGGGATAGGTTGGGGGGGGGGCACCCTCCCATCTCAGGAAAACATAAAATAGAAAAAATAATTCCATAAAATAAACTTAGTAAAGATATTTAATAAATTTGCACAGCCTTAATGCTCAAAAAAGTAATGGAAAGCATGAATAAGCACAAACAAACAAATAATTGAATCAGGTGAGAAGATTCACAGGTTTGTCACATGTAAATACTACTAAACACAGGGGATTTGTTAGGTAAACTGTTTGATGATCCAGTAGTTAGGTGGTGATGGTACGAGCCGCCAGGTGGCTGGGTTGCTCTTATGAAAGAGCAAAAGTGAGTAAATATTTATATATTTCCTTTACCAAAACAGCATGCAAGTATATGTACAATGTATATACACTATATACAGAATAACAAATTTGCAAGCAAGAGAAGCAGTGAGAACTGTGAGCACTCAGACTTGAGGTAAGTCTGCCAAATTTGATCCATAAGTTCCTGACATTGTTTCACAACTTTTGATAGGCTTCCTTGTGAATCATACTGCTAGCATAATGGGGTAGCCCAGCCTGCTATACTCTTTCTGTCTGGTTTGCTGGTCAGGAGGACATGCCTACATGGGTTTGTGACATACGCCAAATAAAATGTAACATGTAGCATGCCACACCCCCACCCCAAAAGGGCTCAAATAGCCAGGACTAGGCATCCCCTCCATGGGTAGTGTGCCACCATGGCACGAATTACTAATGGAACCACTTTTCCTCTCAACCCTCCAGCTCAGTAGTTAGTGTTCAACCCAAAAAAAGACTTAAAAAGTCAGGTACGAACCTTAAAGTGAGACAGCAGGGCTGGAATAGGTCCAAGACACTTGCAAACGGGAGCAAAGTGGCTCCATTCTGAAAAACCCTTATGACCAGATTTACTCAAAATTTTACTCTATGACCATAAGGGCTGTATAACCCCTGTGGTTTAGCGCTTCTATTTGATTATAATAATAATAATATGACCATAAGGATAAAAAATAAAGTCAAATACTCCTTTAGCAAACCTCACACCAGTTGGTCTACCATAGTTTAATAACAGTGATACCATAGTGTTTGGTGTGGTGGAGACAGAAAAAAAAAAAAAGACATGAAATATAGTGATACGTATATACGAGCCCCAAGTCACCCAGGTTGTATAAGAGCTGCCAGCTGTCACCAGTTCACTCAACACAAGTCAAATACTTTTACCAGTAAACTTTTCACATCAAAATACCTTTTTTAGTAGACTTTTACACCAGCTATCCAATGCTGAAAAAAACTGCTACCGTGAAAACCTGTGCAAACTGCAGATATAGTACCAAGTGAGATATTGCTTGGGTAGCATGTAATTTCTGCGAAATTTAAGTCATGGCTTGTGCGAATATTTACCAATCTACCACAATGATATTCAAACAAAAATGTTTTTGGGTCTGCCAAAGTGACTTAAAAGTCAGTGGGAGAAAATTTCATTTATACTAAAAGAAAAAAAGACAAATATCCTTTTTTTAAAATTTGACAGTCTTGTTTGAGAGCTGGGAAAGTAAAGGCAGAGGGTCAGGTGGAGCCATTACCCCTGCTGCTGTCTTGGAAGACACTGCCTGTGAAGATATAGTTATGCAAGACAGTGCACCAGATGGAGACTGGTGCTAGTACTGTAGTAACAGCAAATGAGCAAGATATACAAGATGCAGAAATACAAAATAGCAATACTGCTGGAGATGGAAAAAAAAGGGGATGATGCTTCGGGGGAGGGTGTTGTTACACCACCAGAAATTACTGGTGGTGGTACAGGTGCTGCAGACAGTTGAGGGTTCAGGAAAAACTGTGTAGGGAACCCAGTTACAAAAAAAAATACTGGCAAACAAATCTGTGCAAATTCTATGCCTTGGGTATCTATAGGCATGGAATATCTGGGAAACGGGTGGGACGTGCAATTTTGACCATCAAAAAAAATGCTGTGAACACATGACCAAAGAAATATGCAATTTTTCTTGTAAACTATTTCACCCTGAAATGTGTTGTCCATCAGTCCATGAAAGAAAATGTTGCAACATATACTGTCAGGCACACCATTTAAAAGGGAAAAGAAGGTACATATCACACAGACCATGGAAAACAAACCAGCGAAGTTACAACTGCTCCAGAAAAGATATTTTTTTAGTGCTAGAAAGAAAAAGAAACTGGCAGGAAATGACATATTACACCACTCGGATCACTACTGGAGTGGAGGCACAGTCAGTGGCCTTCACAACAGAACAACATATTAGTGCCAAATCCCCTACATACCATCAAATACGACAACATTTGTATTTGCAAATACAGGGTCTAAAACCAACAAACAAAATACCTTTCATCAGTGAACTGCTCACAGTTAAATGAGATGTTTACGGCTTTCACAGAGATCCACATAAAGGATCACTGACAACGAAATATGGTTCCCAGAGTACAACTTATTCAGATGCAACAAAATAAACAGGCAACAAGGGCAGGTTGGCCTGTAAGTCACAGAGTCGCTCATTTACTCAGAACTACTAAACACCTCAAATGATGTAGTTGAAGTTTTGGCGGTAATGATTGAAAACCAAAACCTTGTCATTGTGGCTGTATAGAATCCTCCAGATGCTACTTCCCAACAATTCCAGGAACAGCTTTCCAAAATTGACCTATGTCTAAAGCCAGCGACAAATAACAAAATACCTTACATCCGTGGACTGCTTACAGAGTCAAATGCAATGTTTGCGGCTTTCACAGAGACCCACATAAAGGATCACTTGGACAATGAAATATGGATCCCGGGCTACAACCTATACAGATGTGACAGAGTGAACAGGCAAAAGGAGGGGGGTTGGCCTGTATATCACAGAGTCACTTATATGTTCAGAACTACTAAATGCTTCAAATGATGTAGTTGAAGTTTTAGCAGTAAAAATCGAGAATCAAAACCTGGTCATCGTGGTTGTATACAAGCCTCCGGATGCAACATCCCAACAATTCCAGGAACAGCTTCTGAAAATTGACCACTGTCTGGAAAACCTTCCAGCTCCTGGGGGATTTCAACCTAAGGCCCCTAAAATGAAGGAATATTGCAAATAATTTGGTAGCAGAGATAACACCAGGAGGCAGCTTAGATGAAAACTTGCACACACATGAGCTTTTAAATCTCTGCACCAAATTCACCTTAAATCAGAAAATAATAGAACCTACAAGATTGGAGAATATGCTGGACCTCATCTTCACTAACAATGATGATCTGATACGAAATGTCATCATATCAAAAACAATATACTACTCAGATCACAACATAATAGAGGTCCAGACATGTTTGCGGGGGCCACAGACCAACAAAATGTGATCAGTCGCGAGGGAGCCTTCACCAAATTCAATTTCAATAACAAAAACATAAGGTGGGACCAAGTAAACCAAGTCCTAAATGATATAAACTGGGAAGATAGCCTAAGCATCACAGATCCTAACCTATATCTAAAACAAATTAACTGTGGCACTTGAGGTTTGTTCAAGGCAAATTCCCTTAAGGAAAAGGAGGAGAATATGTAAACTAGAAAGAGAGAGGCACTCCTTATACAGGCGAAGGCAAAGAATAACAGAGCGGCTACAAGAGGCCAATACATATATCTTAAATACGTAGGGAGACACTGGTCAGAGAAATAGCAAACATCGAACTAAAACTAAAGGAATCTTACTGGAATCAAGAAATGCCGGAAGAACTAAAAGCCATAAATGAAATTGAAAGAAACCCAAAGTATTTCTTTTCTTATGCCAAATCAAAGTCGAGAACAACATCCAGTATTGGGCCCCTACTTAAACGGGATGGGTCCTACACAGATGACAGCAAGAAAATGAGTGAGTTACTTAAGTCCCAGTAGGACTCAGTTTTTAGCGAGCCGCTAACCAGACTGAGAGTCGTTTTATGAGAGTGCCACAGAACTTGGTAGATGAAAACATATCTGACATTATCCTGATGCCAAATGACTTCAAAAAGGGGATAAATGACATGCCCATGCACTCCGCCCAGGCTTAGACTCATGGAACTCCGTGTTAATCAAGAACTGCAAGAGGCCCCTATCACTTGCTTTTAACATCCTATGGAGAGGGGGCATGGACACTGGGGTCGTCCCGCAGTTACTAAATACAACAGACATAGTCCCACTCCACAAAGGGGCAGTAAAGCAATAGCAAAGATCTACAGACCAATAGCGCTAACGTCCCATATAAAAATCTTTGAAAGGGTTCTAAGAAACAAGATCGCCACTCATCTAGATACCCATCAATTACACAACCCAGGGCAGCATGGGTTTAGAGAAGGTCGCTCCTGTCTGTCCCAACTACTGGACCACTACAACAGGGTCCTGGATGCTCTAGAAGACAAACAGAATGCAGACTTTGCAAAAGCCTTTGACAAGTGTAACCATGGTGTAATAGCACACAAAATGTGTGATAAAGGAATAACAGGAAAAGTTGGTAGATGGATCTATAATTTCCTAACAAATAGAACACAAAGAGTAGTAATCAACAGAGTAAAGTCTGAGGCGGCTATGGTGAAAAGCTCGCTCCCATCTTGTTCCTCATCCTCATATCAGACATAGACAGGAATATCAGCCACAGTGCCGTGTGTTCCTTTGCAGATGACACCCGAATCTGCATGACAGTGTCCAACATTGAAGACACTGCAAGACTCCAAGCAGACATCAACCAAATCTTTAAATGGGCTGCAAAAAACAATATGAAGTTCAATGATGAGAAATTTCAATTACTCCAATATGGAAAACGTGAGGAAATTAAAATTTCATCCGAGTATAAAACAAATTCTAACTACACAATAGAGTGAAAAACTAATGTCAAAGACCTGGGAGTGATCATGTCAGAGGATCTCACCTTCAAGGACCATAACACTGTATCAATCGCATCTCCTAGAAAAATGACAGGATAGATAATGAGAACCTTCAAAACCAGGGATGCCAAGCCCATGATGACACTTTTCAGTTCGCTTGTTCTATCTAGGCTGGAATATTGCTGCACACTAACTGCACCTTTCAAGTCAGGTGAAATTGCTGACCTAGAAAATGTGCAGAGAACCTTCACGGCACACACAACTGCGATAAACCACCTCAATTACTGGGAACGCTTGAAGTTCCTAAACCTGTACTCCCTAGAACGCAGGCAGGATAGATACATTATTATATACACTTGGAAAATCCTAGAGGGATTAGTACCACACTTGCACACGAGAGTCACTCCCTACGAAAGCAAAAGACTCAGCAGGTGATGTAACATCCCCCCAATGAAAAGCAGGGGTGCCACTAGCACGTTGAGACAAAACACAATAAGTGTCAGGGGCCCAAGACTGTTCAACTGCCTCCCAGCATACATAAGGGGGATTACCAATAGCCCCCTGCCTGTCTTCAAGCAGGCACTGGACAGGCACCTAAAGTCGGTACCTGACCAGCCAGGCTGTGGTTCGTAAGTTGGACTGTGTGTGGCCAGCAGTAACAGCCTGGTTGATCAGGCCCTGATCCACCATGAGGCCTGGTCACAGACCGGGCCAGGGGGGCGTTGACCCCCGGAACTTTCTCCAGGTAAACTCCAGGTATTTCTGGAAAATCTCCCAACTCCTGCCACAAACATCTTGCTGCTGGGCGATTTCAACTTGACACCTAAAATGGAGGAGTGGAGAAAATAATGTTTTAGTAGAGATAATCCCAGGGAAAATTCACACACACGAGCTATTAAATCTCTGCAACACATTCACCTTAAACCAGCAAATAAGAGCCAACAAGACTGGAAAATACACTGGACCTCGTCTTCAGGAAGAATGATCTGTTACAGAATATAACAGTATCGAAAACAATGCACTCAGACCACAACATAATAGAGGTATAGATATGCATGTGCTGGGCTCCTGACTAGCAAAATGTGATCAGTTATGAGGGTGCATTCACCAAATTCAACTCATCCTAAATGAAACAAGCTGGGAAGACTATCCTAAACAACATGGATCCGAATCTTTGCATAGAAAGAATTACCTCTGTGGCACTTGAGGTCTGCTCAAGGCACATTCCTTTAAGAAAAAAGGAGAGAAGATGTAAACTAGAAAGAGACACTCCATATACAGGCGATGGTTAATCACTGAGCTGCTGAAAGGGACCAATATATCTGAAACACAAAAGAGGCACTAGCCAGAGAAATAAAAAAAACATCGAACTTAAGCTTAAGGAATCATACAGGAGACAAGACACAGAACTTTAAGCAATAAATAAAACTGAAAAAAAAATTAAGGCACACGGAATAGGAGGAGAAATTTTTTCCTGGATAGAGGCATGGTTGACAAATAGGCAGCAGAGAGTTTGCATAAATGGAGAGAAAGAGTGGGGAAGCGTCACGAGCGGTGTTCCACAGGGGTCGGTATTGGCCCCTTGTTGTTCACAATCTACATAAACGACATAGATGAGGGAATAAATAGCGACATAAGCAAGTTTGCCGATGACACCAAAATAGGCCGTCCAATTCATTCAAATGAGGACATTAGAGCACTCCAGGAAGATTTGAATAGACTGATGCAGTGGTCGGAGAAGTGGCAGATGCAGTTTAATATAGATAAATGCAAAGTTCTAAATATTGGACAGGACAATAACCATGCCACATATAAACTAAATAATGTAGATCTTAATACTACTGATTGCGAAAAGGATTTAGGAGTTCTGGTTAGCAGTAATCTAAAACCAAGACAGCAGTGCATAAGTGTTCGCAATAAAGCGAACAGAATCCTTGGCTTCGTATCAAGAAGCATAAATAATAGAAGTCCTCAGGTTGGTTAGGCCTCATCTAGATTATGCTGCACAGTTTTGGTCACCGTATTACAGAATGGATATAAATGCTCTGGAAAACGTACAAAGGAGGATGACTAAGTTGATCCCATGTATCAGAAATCTTGCCTATGAGGATAGACTGAGAGCCCTGAATCTGCACTCTCTAGAAAGGCGTAGAATTAGGGGGGATATGATTGAGGTGTATAAATGGAAAACAGGAATAAATAAAGGGGATATAAATAGCATGCCAAAAATATCTAGTATTGACAGGACACGCAGCAATGGCTTTAAATTGGATAAATTCAGATTCAGGAAGGATATAGGAAAGCATTGGTTTGGTAATAGAGTTGTCGATGAGTGGAACAAACTCCCGATTACAGTTATAGAGGCTAAAACGTTGTGTAGTTTTAAAAATAGGCTAGATAAATATATGAGTGGGTGCGGGTGGGTGTGAGTTGGTCCTGACTAGCTTGTGCTACTAGGTCAGATGCCGTGCTCCTTCCTTAAGTGAATGTAACCTGACCTGGCTGGGTCGGGGCATTGGCTTAAGGCGGTTGTTCACTGCCATCCTTGATAATATTGCACCAGTTAAAGAGGTTAGGATTAAACGAAGAACTGAACCCATTCCACGCCCAGCCTTGGTTGTGTGCGGGTGTCTGGTGGAGCCCCCTGGAGTTGACCTGGTGCAACTTCATTCTCATCATGGCGGATGGTTACAGACGCCGGGTGAATACTGTTGGTATTGAACTACTACAAGGAGCAGTTTACCCATCGAACGCAGAGATTTTACTGCCTGCCATAATTCGCGACACTCTGGGCATATCACATTCAGAGTTATACGGCATTGCCCTCAATGGGGCAAGGAGGATCCTTGTAAAATTCGCCTGTACAGCAGCTTACGAAAGGAAAAGGATCGTCGACATGTACCAGGACAAGCGGAAGGTCGTCATGCAAGGTGTAGAGGTATGTGTTAAGGATATTTCAGCCACGTATAAGTGGTTGAAACTCCGTCATGTCCCATTCGAGGCGAGTGCGACGGACATTCAGGATGTTTTGAAAAAGTATGGTGTGATACATGCGAACAACGTGGGCCGTTGGATGAATGGTTTGTACGCTGGCATGCTCGAGGGCACTTATAAAGTGAAGATGACATTAAGGAAACCTGTACCATCCTACATTCTAATGGAATCCTTTCGTACCGAGGTTTATGTAACTTATGTCGGCCAGGTGAGGACATGTCGGTTGTGTGAGCAACCGGGACACACAGCGGCGGACTGTGTACGTAGGCGTGTTGGAGATCGGAGGGAGGAGGT